>NQLW01000033.1:85154-98989 GCA_002312845.1 Kalanchoe fedtschenkoi | reverse complement strand
TATATAATTTATATGCTTAATTTCAACTAAAATTTTAATTTTGCTTCCCCCCAAATTCAACTAAAATTTTTGTTATGTTATTTTGTGCCCTCAAAAAAAATCCCGTATCGATAAAACTCATAAAATGCTCATTCCAAACAACATACGGCATTTTTAATAATAAAGAGCTGTAGATGTTTGTACAATTAAGGCACCCGTCGTCTCGACAGTTCGGTTCGAAAAAAATTAAAAATCAAACCAAATTATTATTCATCCCTTTTTAAATATGAAAATATAAACCGAACGATTTTTTAAAATTTGAAACCGAACCAAACCGAATCAGACCGAACCGAACCGAACCGAATTGGACCAAACCAAACCGAATCCGAACGAACCGGATCGAACCGAACCAAACCGCAGGGAGCATTATACGGACATCCTATTTTGTTATATATAGATAAGAACATAAATCTTATTCTATGTATGTCAGACAAATCTGTTCTTTAGTGGACTTCTTGTCCAGACTACAAATGAACAAGATGTGAGACACAGTTGTAGTACTAATTATTTCCACTGTTACAAAATTGAATGGTACCACTGTCGCATTGAGGCAAAGAGGTGCAATTCGGCTGGAAAATGCAAGCGAATGACCGTCATGATCCACGGTCTACTCGGAGACACTACAAAGAAAAATGGGAAAGAGATAAGTTAATCTGGATGAATGCAATCATGAAATTGTACGAGCATGGTGATTTATTTGGTGAAATATGTTACATTTAGTAAGATATATGATATATTGAAAAAATAATTTTTTACAATAATATTAAAAAATTATTAAATATTTTTAATATATAACGTGATAATTTAAAATTTATAGTGTTCATAATATTCATAATATAAGCAATTAATAAATTAGATAAAAACAAAGGAATCTAACTAAAACTCCATCTTCTTTCTTTTTTTTTTTTTGGAAATTTTAAGTTTTGTTCCTGAGTTTTGAGAGAAAATGAGAGAAAGAATTTGAAAAGACAGGAAAGGGAAGGAAAATTGGGGAAAAAATGTGAGAATTTGGAGAGGGTGGAGAAAAAAAATAACATAATTACTAAATCGCCCTTGTGATTGAGGAATATATGAGGGTAAAATCATCATTTTCACTCTTTTATTTTTCTGCCCCTCCCTTTCTCTATAAATCTCTCCTGTTTGGGAGGAAAGAAAATGGAGATTTCAATCCTCCCAAATCCCTCCAAACCCCTCCTTAAATAAACTCAGAAACCAACAAGGTGTTGACCTAGTAGTATTGGGTGTTGTCTAACAACCCCAAGGTCATGGGTTCAAGCCCTGTTGGTACCGCATTTACGTCTTAAAGACGTTGGAGGTGTGCGAGCTGACCCGCAGTGAGTATGGTGATACACTATCAAAGTGGAGGGGGTGTGCGATCCCTGACCACCAAGAGAGGAAATGGGGAACTATCAATCCCCTTTAAAAAAAAACAAAAAAAAAACTCAATTTTTTCTTTTTCTGCCCTCTTTCCTAAAATTAACTCAAGAATAACACGTTAAGCTTTCTCAATGTCACGAGAATCCAAGTTCCTAACAGGGATCACTTGCTTCTGACAGCCCACTCACCGCGAACTCAGGGCATCCCCATCGAAGCTTCGTGCGAAGGTTTGTGTCAGGCCACGAACCGCTTCGTTTCGATGTGGAAGTTGGTTCGTGACTTTCTGACACAACACCGCTTCGTGCAGACGAAGCGGTTCGTGAATTTAGCTTATACGGCGTTTTTTTGTGTCAGGCCACGAACCGCTTCGTTTCGATGTGGAAGTTGGTTCGTGAGTTTCTGACACAACACCGCTTCGTGCAGACGAAGCGGTTCGTGAATTTAGCTTATACGGCGTTTTTAAGTTAAAAACGCCGTATATACTTTATACGACGTTTTTAACTTAAAAGTGCCGTATATGGTAGGTAGCTTAAACGACGCTTTTCACTTAAAAGCGCCGTTTAAGCTACCTACCATATACGGCGCTTTTAAGTTAAAAACGCCGTATATGGTATTTATTTAAATATTTAAATAAAATTATAACCGTTGTTTCTAACGTTCAAAAAAATGACCGTTGTAATTAAAAAAAATTATTTACCAACACCAAAAATGACCGTTGGTGAAATAAAAAATTAAAAAAAATAATTTTCTCCAACTATAAATAGCGACTAATTCTCTTATTTTACTTCATCCACTTCCATCCTTCTCAATCTTCAATTTTTCAACATTTAAGTTTTCCAAACTCTCACAAAAATGAGTGATCATCCATTTAGAGGAGGGTTCATGAATTTTATGAATTCTCCAAATTTTGGAAATTCACCACCTCCACCAAATTCAAATTGACAAAATACTCCTACTCACAACCAATTTCCATCTACACCTCCCACCCCTCAAGATACTCAATTCATGAATTCTTCCAATCATGCACCTTTTCGTATCCTTTTTTTCTTAACTCTTCTCAGTCGTTTAGTCCAGGTTATTATGGTGTTTACGGACAAAATATTATGTCTCGTCCTTTCATGGTTTCAAGTCCTAGCCAACCAACGGAAGGAAATCCAGAATATGCATCAATGGCGGAAAATGAGGCTCCACACAGCGTTTCACAACAAGAAAAGAATAGTCGTCCTATTAAGTGGAGCGCTGAAGAGGAGGAGATGCTCATAAGCGCATGGATTACAATTAGTAATGACTCCGCAGTGGGAAATTCTCAGACTAGAGGCAGTTTTTGGGCTCGTGTGGCAGGATACCTCATTACGTATCGGAAAACAAAATTTGAAAGAGAAGAATCTCAACTCAAGTCACATTACTACTTGATGATGCCACAGGTAAATGAATTTAATTGTTATTATAATCAAATTGTGTCTGATCATCATAGTGGATGGTCAGATAACCAAATAATAGAGGCAGCCCGATTGATTTGGAAAAATGCGCATAAGAAAAAAGAGTTTCCTTATACGCATGTGTGGGAAATGGTGAAGGATGAACCAAAGTGGGCAGTTCAAGCTGGAGCACAAAATGCATCAAAGAAGACAAAGACAAGTGAGTCTGGAGCATATATCTCATCATCAAACCATGATATCGAGGAGAATACTTATGAAGGTAACGAGTCAGAAAGTCGACCCATTGGTCAAAAAGCTGCTAAACGAAAAATGAGAGGGAAGGAAAAAAAGAATGCGACAGAATCAGTGGCTGAAGAATTCAATCATCGATGGAAAAGACTGGAAGAACTTCAGTCTGAAAAATTAGCTGTTCTTAACGAGATTAAGAACAAAGCAAAAGAAGATACACTCCGTGCTGACTATGAGATTCTAATGAAGGATACCAGCACAATGAGTGACCAACAACTCATCATCCACAATCATATGTGTTCCATTATCAAGGCTAGACATGACATTCCTTAGTTTTATATACTTGTTCAATGTCGGTTCGAAGTTATCTCTTTTAATGTAAACTAACCGTTGGATGTGGACCTTCTATTTAATAAAACTAGTCGTTGTAATAAGTGTGATCCTCATTCAATATAAACTAGCCGTTGAAATAATTGAAACTCTGATGCAATACAAACTAGCCGTTGTAATAAGTGTGATATTGATTCAATGAAACTAGCCGTTGTAAAATGTGTGTCTATAAAATGCACCTAAAGAAATGCTATCACATTATACTTTAGCTTTGCCTCTCTCTAAATCTCATAAATCAAAATGTCGCAAAACTCTGATCCTACCAACAACTTTGATTATGAGCAATTCTTAATTGATCAGCTTACAGATGACACTGACGAGCAAATGATGCTTCTACTCCTAGAAGAACAACAACGAAGAGAAGAAGCACCCATCATACATCGACGGCCTCGTAGATACATTGAAAGAGAGCGTGAGGTTGGAGATGATCGTCTTCGAAGGGATTATTTCGCTGAGCAACCAGTTTATCCTCCAGATGTCTTCCGAAGAAGATTTCGTATGCGAAAAGAGTTATTTCTCCGTATTACGAGAGATATTTCAAATAATAATGTATATTTTCAACAGAGAAGTGATGGTCATGGTCGACTGGGCTTCTCATCAATTCAAAAGTGCACTGCTGCTATTCGTCAATTAGCCTATGTAGCTCCTACGGATCACTACGATGAGTATCTCCGAATGAGTGAAACAACAGCGGTTCAAAGTTTATTTAAATTTTGTCATTGTCTAATACAGGTGTTTGGAGAGAAGTATTTGAGAAGGCCAAATAATTCTGATGTTCAACGTTTACTGGAAATGCATTCGGATAAACATGGCTTTCCCGGAATGCTGGGCAGTTTGGACTGCATGCATTGGCAATGGAGAAATTGTCCAGTTGCGTGGAAAGGACAATTCACTCGAGGCGATCATTGAGTCCCCACAATTATGCTTGAAGCAGTTGCTTCACATGATTTATGGATATGACATGCATTTTTTGGTGTTGTTGGATCAAACAACGACATAAATGTGCTCAACCAATCACCATTGTTCAATGATGTACTAAGAGGCGTCACTCCTACAGTTCAATTTACGGTAAATATGTCAACTTACAACAAGGGTTATTATTTAACTGATGGCATATATCCCGAGTGGAGTACATTTGTTAAAAGTTTTTCTCATCCGGAGGATCCAAAGAGGAAGATATTCAAACAGAAGCATGAGTCGGCAAGGAAAGATGTTGAACGTGCATTCGGGGTGCTACAATCTCGTTGGGTTATTGTATGTGGTCCAGCACGATTCTGGTATAAAAATCATATACGTGATATCATGTATGCTTGCATCATTTTGCATAATATGATCATTGAAGATGAAGGAGATGCGGCTGTGAACTGGGTAGATGAAGAATGAGAACCTCCAGTAAATCCAACTCAAGGACCTGCTCCTCAATTTCACCAATACATTCAAAGACAAGCTGAGCTTCGTGATAGAGATGCTCATCACAAACTTCGAGCTGATCTGGTCGAACATATTTGGCAACAATTCGGAGACCTTGATTTGAATTAAGTGCAAGTTGTCATATTATATATATTATTGAGTGTTATTTTATTTATTTTAAGCTTGAAATGTACTAAATTGAATGTTACGTTTAATACGTTATTATTTTTATGGTTTGATGAAATATTTTATTAATTAAATTTTTTAACATATAAATATAAAAAAAAAGTAACATGAATTAATAATTATAAATAATTAAATATTTAATGAATTTAGAAAAGATTTAATTAATATAATATGAAAAGATAGAAAAAAAAGTATAATATGACATGTGGATCCCATGAACAGAGGTTTGAGAGGTTTGTTTCAATGGGAGTTTAGGTTTGTGAAAAAAATTTATGACAATGTTGAGTTGACATGACACAAATCTGACGTGACATAACACAAACCAACTTTTTGATTTGTTTCAATGGGGATGCCCTCATAAACTATTAAAGTCTTTTGATGTCAGAGAATTATCATCCACCAATTTCTTTTTGACAATTAAACGATAAACACATAAATAATATTCACACATCCAAACATCAAATCACTAAAAAAATTATATTTGAAATTTCAAAAATGACAGTTCAACATTTAACCAACGACTATCATTCACCATTGCCAATTTTTTTTTGAGCTCATGGGAACATTTTAGCCTCCACAAAGGGTCAACTTTCCTACTAAACTTGTCACTTTTTTTATTTTCTCATCCACGTCACCATTGCTACTCAGTATCTCGCTTTCGCACCATAGCCATATTTCATCGTAGCAGAAGCACAATTCAAAACCACCGGTCAGACATAAAAATTTCAGAAATAAAAATAAATCCAGAATAAGAAAATATCGCAAGTAACATGGCGATACAGAAGAAATAGAGAAAATTTCTGAAGTTGTGGCCATAGACGATGAAAGTTGATCATCAAAAATAGCAACGAATGGGCTTCAACGGTGGTATTTCGATTTTCAAAATGGATTATATGTCTGTTTAGAGAAAATTCATCTGAAATGCATAGGTAAATAAATCTGTTGTCGCTTCATTGATCAAGAACCTGAGTTCTGATTACAACAGAAAAGGATATTTAAACAGTTTAAAACAGGGGAAGAAGAGTATAAGGCTCTGCTGAAAACGGGAAAAGCCAAACGACCGCGTTTCTTTAAGGCACGATGCTTCTTTCATAATATAGAGAAACAACGTCGTTTATCCATACAAGGTTAATGAACCGGGGATGCCAAGGGGCAGCAGCCACGTCCTCCTGCCAACAGGGGATCAGTGGAGAAAATGCACTTGTCGCGTCATTCCGAAATGCTGATGTCCATACACAAGTTGAATTAATGTTTAAAATATTCGATAGAACTCATCATTTAAAGTTATGTTTGGTTAGAAAAAAAATGTGAAAAAAAGTAAAATGAGATGAAAAGTTAATAAGATTACTATATTTAATTTAGAGGAATTTGAAAAATAAATACATTGAAAAATATGAAAGAATATTTGACTAAATTAATGTCCGTTTTAATATTTTCTCCATAATTTTCTATTCAGTAATCAAATAAGAGAAAATTGAAATAAAAGCTCCACCTCACTTCTCATTTTCCTTTCCTATTTTATGGAGGTTAAGGACGAGTCTGATAGGAAATGGGTTGAGATTAAGTTATTTCTTTTGCTGCTAAATCGGTTTCTGCTCCATATAATCTAGCTTGGAATATCTGGTGATTAACGAAAAAAAAAACAGGGATTAAAAATTACGACCACATCGAATTGGAATATCGGTTCCTGCATGTGATTTTCTTTTTTTATTTAATATTATTTGATGTGATGCATTATCGATGTTGTCTAACAATCTCAAAGTATTAAATACAAATTTTGGTGTTACCGCATTTACATTTTTTATACGCTGAAAGTACGCGTGAACTGATCCGCAGCGAGTAAGGGCATCACTATCAAAGTGCCCCTGGCCATAGCAAAATAAATAAATAAAATTAATAATGTTTCTTTTAATTTGAAAAATAGTGCATGTTTTAGTCTGGTTTGAATCCGATAAAAGTACTATGCGATAGATACTCCACCTCAGTCATTCAGAAAACTCAAAAAATTATACTATTTTGGAATTGATTTAAAGTTTGGAAAGAGGAGCCATACCCTACCCAAATTCAGTGTTCTAAAAATCTCTGTTCCAAATCGATGAATCGCTAGACGGTGTTGAAACATTCCGCCTAGCCGATTAATTGTACAAGACTTAATTTTTTTATCAAAATAATAGTTTTTAAACATATATGTTTATGATAAATATTAAAGTTATTCTTAATATATATAACTCCCATTAACTATCCGGTTAACCATTTCGATTAATCTCCAACTAGCCGATTAATCATTAGACGTTGTGCTCACCGACTAGCACCATCTATCGTTTTTTAAAACATTGCCTAAATAATTCGAATTGATTTACTTAGCGCCAATCAGTGATCCCTAGATTCAAATTCATGATGAAGCACCAATTTGGTGTTTATAATATCAGTTGCTATAAAAAAGTATGTGTGAGAATGACATAACAATAAATTTTGGACGCGATGAAGTTAAGAGCTGAAACATATTTATTTTATTTATTTTGATAATTTAGGTATCACTTATTTTCTGATGCACATCCGTCTCTTACATGCTAGATAAATTACTATATATTTTAAAACTGTCAATGCTGTGAGCATTTCTCATCACATGAATTTATACATTTAGCCACCTTTTTTGCTCCTGAAATTGAAATAAAAACAAAAATTAGAATAATTGCATCATAAAAAATTATTCAAACTCTACATACTTATAACTAAATATGAATATATCAGAATTTTTTTTAAAAAAAATATCTAGAATCAAGAAACAAAAAACTTAATAAAGAGATAGAAGAATAATAGAGTGGAGAAAAGAAAATTCATACGAGCTTCATTAGGAGTGCTGATATGTGTGCATTCGAATTTTGCACAATTGATGGTGCAATTATACAATTCGTCATCTTTAATTGCATCCAAAATCAATTCAGCACATAAAATACATTATGGGGGATTGTCACCGCAATAGCAAATCCAAGCACTAGTTGATAATATTTTACACACATGTCTTTTGTTAATCTTCAAATATTTTTCTTTGCAATCTGGAATCCCACAAGTCTCATACTCGGTGCTTAGGGTGGACACTAATCAGTTTTCTTCTGCAGTATCAGAGCCAGCAACTACTAGCAATGTAAGAAAAAATAAAATGATAATTGACCACAACACGCACTTGATGCCTCTGCCCCGCTCCAGTACTTCAATCTGAGAGCAACGATAACGAGTCGATGTGAAACTACCAATTTTCTTGATAATATATATTTTCTCCGTCCTTTAATACATGTCGTTTAAGGTTAATTTGAGTAAATTAAGGTGAAGTAAATGCTGTCGGTTGAACAAATTTAATGAGTGAATGTCATGTAAAAGAGGACAAAGGGAGTATGGGTATAATGAATCTAAACACACATTTCTATTTAATTTTTGAGATGATGTTTTTAGTAAGCATGGTATTCCAGTGGCGGATCCAAAGAAATAAATGAGTGGGGTCAAAAAAATTATCAAGAGAAATACAATTATTTATATTGGTTTTAAGAAGAATAAAAATTGTACACTCATATTCAACTATCTTTAACGTAAAAAATCCAAAAATATTGATGAAAAATAAATTATCTGAAATTTATTGAGTCGAAATAAATCTCATACAATTCACATCGATTTCTTCAACTTTTAATTTTAAAAGAGCAAAAAACGAAGGACGAATGTTGCTACTAGCTTCGTGGTTTATGAATGCGGCTGCTAGTTTTGTATGGTTGAATGTCAATGTCCTAATTTATTTTCTTATAAAATATATTATATATAAATTATTCTAATTAAATAGAATTATATGCAAAACTCAAAATCACGGCCACATTAATAAATGAATTACGGATGGACCTTAATAATAGTATTCATGTATTCTAATTCAATCAAATAAATTTATGGATTCTACTTAATCAAGTAAGAAAATGGATTGGGCCGCAGAGGATATATAACATATCAGTTATAATCTTCATCGCTTTTATTCATCGAATCCTAAATGGAGATGCGATCGCTTTTATTTGACGCCGTTATCAAACTCGGCTAAATCGATGTTTGAGGCTGCTCGTAATTGATGCTGTCGGGAGAGAGGTAAAAGGTCTCATATCTCACATTCAACAAGGGAGATTCAGACTGTGCGAAAGAGGACTCGTAACTCAGCTTTTGGGTTGAGAGTCAGGCTACGGTTGTTCTTATCTTCAGTTTTTGATTGTTTGTTCGGTGGGTTTAGGTTTTTACTTATTGTAAATTAGGGGGAATCGTTTCTCTATATATCAAAAACTTACAGTAAAGTCAATCTAATGTATAGTTATATAGAAAATTTCAGTGGGGTCATCTGACCCCTCTGAGTTATGCGTGCATCCGCCACTGTGGTATTCAATACGCACTCGTGTATATCCACGTCCTTTCAATTTTATTTATGAAATGATATTTAAGTTAAGGATGATATTCAATGAATATATATGCATGTATATTGATGAATATTTGAGATTAAAGCATTTATTTTATTTTTCGTGTATTAAATTTACATGTCTCTTAAATCTATATGTATTGAATTTTGAACACAAAATATTCAAAATATAAATGACAAGAATCATGATAAAAACATTATCAAAGTACTACATTTCAATGTGAACATATTAATATCCATTACAAATAAGATTTATTATAATATTTAAATGAATCAAATCATCAGCCTCAAAATTAAAATAACTACTCGGATCGGATGGGGTGGGGAGGATTTAATAAACGTTGTGGTTGGATACATAGGTCAAATAGATGATGAGTTTTTGAGTTCAATCAAATATGTATTTTAGTTGAAAAAAAAGAGTAAACAAATAGAACAAAAAAATATCAAAATCACAAAATTTTAAAATAAAAAAAGTACAAAACTTTTCAATTTTTTTTTGGAAATATAAAATAAAGACAACAAATTCATGATGATATGAGTGTCTAACTGTCTAGTGATTATTTGCCGATATTTTGTGTATACTTCAAACTTTAAAGTAGGTAATGAGTTCATATATAACTTGAATTTTCAATCTCATTTTGTATGGCAGTCAAGAGAATATTTATATATTGTATTTGATCTAGTATTGTGTCTCACGTAACAACATCATTCATCAACATAATAATCTATATTTTTTAAGTTTCTCATGTAGTATTATTCGTATGCACGGCCTTCCCAAACCTGAAATATTAATAGAAAAACAAAACAGTGTCGTCACGAATATGGTTCAATGTTTGTGTACAATAACCAAAATACTTAGATAGTTCACTGTTGAAGAAAAATAAAAAAACAAAGGGGAAAAACTCAAAAGGGGCCCTGAACTATCACCGCTTACCCAATTGCTGTCAGAACTACCACGATTTCCAAAAATGGTGCAATGAAAAACAAATGGACTGATTTTCTAAAATAAAATTTACCATTACATTTCTAACCTAATATTATTACATGACTTAGATTTGTGTACGAAAATTACGTTGTTTGGTTATCAAAAGACGTCGTTTTCTTTATGTGCGCAAAATGATATAATTTATTTTGATAACCAAACGACGTAATTTTCGTACACAAATCAAAGTCTTGTAATAATATTAGGTTAGGAATGTATTGGTAAATTTTATTTTAGAAAATCAGTCCATTTTTTTTTTTCATCGCACCCTTTTTGGAAATCGTGGTAGTTCTGACCACAATTGGGTAAGTGGTGATAGTTTAGGACCCTTTTGGATTTTATCCCAAAAACAAATCATAAGTTGACAAAGGACAGATGAATAAAAAAAATAATCCACTTCAGTAACTAACAAACTCAAAGTACACCCATGCATATGACTCAAAATCACACATAGTTTCACTCAGAATGCAATATCTCGAATTAATTAAGATTCAAACAACCAAAATATTTACAATCAAAACAACACAGTTTTAATTTTCAATGGTCAATCATCATCTGACACGTGTACAATATAAATTAAGTGGTTATGATGTAAAGTATCTCTGAGCTAGTTTAAGCCGCATTACATTCTGTTGGGACGGGGACTCCTGAGGATCAGTAAAGGTGAAAACAAGATAGAAAGCATACTCATATTCTCATCTCCAATGACAACAGCAGATGGCTTGCTATTACTACACTATTGCTTCTGCTCCCAAATAAGCCACCAGCTTTGCTGTGGCTGCTGCTCTTGGCCCTCGCAGTGTCTTGCAGCTAGGAACTTGTAACTGGAAGCCTGCAGTGTCTCGACTTGGGTTCTCTGTAGTTGTCTCATTTTTCAGTTTGCATCGTTATAAATCTTGTCTTGCGAGAGATTATGACTCTTTACAGACAGCGTGCTGCTTGGATAGGATTTCAGCCACGAGCTGACGATCGAGAATAAGTGCGAGTTCTTGAGTATCAAGTTTCTCTACGCTGAGTCGACTGCGTACCCCTGACCCGGCATCCACCGGAGCATCAGCTGTGGAGAAGCAGCCACCGGGCTGGAGTTCTTCTCCGGCATCAATGAAGTCGCAAGGTCCTCGGCGGGTTGATAGCTTTTACAGTGCATGTCGCTCATGGTCTGATACGCGAGATAAGACGATGCTTCCTTAGCTTCTTCGCTAAGATAAGACGAGTCGTAGTCATAGTTTCCCCATGCAAGCTTACGTACCCAACCCTTCAGAATACGTTGGCGTGCCACGACAGCGGCAACTTCATGGCGGTGCATCGGAAGAGTGGCCACCGCTGCGGAGGTCATCACAGTCTATGTTGTAAAATGAGTGAATAATTGTCACGACCCGAAAAATAAGGATCGCAATGGCGTTTGACTTGTCTTTTTGACTTTTTAGTCAAACAAGCCTTGACGAAGAAAAGTCAAAGTCAAAGGTTCAACATACTCTCTAAATAAAATAAAATTCAATAGATTTAAACTATTCAAAATAAAACTCAAAATCTTACCCAAATACATCGGAGCAACTACTAAAGAGATGACGAAGTAATATAAATTGAATAACTGTTGACTGAAAGAAACTGACTGAAGACTGGATGGAACCGTACCGAAGAGCTTGTTCGTTGCTAACTCAAACACCGTCACCACTAAACAACAACTGATCTGAAAAAAAAATTAAATATTGGGGGTGAGTCAAAAGACTCACTCTATGAGTAAACAACTCGCTACGTATTTGGCGAGCCGAATGGGGGATTTCATTTATTTAAATTTTATTTAATAACTTATTCATAACGTGCGGCTCGCTCACCGTTCGTACTTTTATTGTGTACATGGGGGTTTATTTATCATTCTTTTAGCACATGTATTTCTTGTATCACATTAAATGTCATATATCATGAGCCCTTTTTGGCTAGGCCCTTTTTGGCCAAATGCAAACGTGAATGCGTGACGGACATGAACTGCGACGTAAGCCTTTTTTGGTTAGGCAGTCTTCACTGTCGATCCGGATCATGAAATCATTTATATAACAGAACGCGCTATCTTTTCGCGTAAACACAACGTCGCAGACATGATGCAGCATGTATGCACATGAATGAATGAATGCTCAATATAACCGTTTCACTTTTCCACATGGGCATATATTATGTACGTATTATACCCAATATGCTTCGTTATCAGTCACACAATTAATTTTGTACGAAAGAAAATACGCAGGAATTATTTACTCACCTCTTCTGAGCTAATCCAACAAATCCTTAAAGAACTTGAACAATAATGATGCTCCATTATAACCTACAATTTTACATTTTATAAGGAAGGCACACAAGCCTAAAATCTTATCGCTAACTCCTTAAAGAAACAGATTTAACAGTCTAACTTTGGAAGCTTATAACATCATAATCAAACACAACTAGCTTACGATTTTTATACTGCTAGAAAGCTTGTTTCGAGCTAAATAATTTAGACACAAGAATCACTTCACTCGGATATTGTAAACTCAAGTTTCAGCCCCTCAAAGTTGGATGGTCGAACTGTCTAATTCCAGCAGACAGGTTCGTAGTCCTTACTTTGGAACGTTATTTCTCCCTAGCCAGGTGGAATTAGGAAACATGACACATATACCTAGAAACTACGTTTCACATAGGACATGTTTAAAGAAAGAATTACTCAATTTGAATAGCAAAACAGGAAGATATTGAGGTCTGAAATCAGTAGGGAAAACTGCCCAAACCCAGCAAACAACTTCCTACTCCTATCTTTCAAACCAGTTATCTAATTACTCCGGTTGAATTAGAACTCGAAACTTATACGGTCGAAAAGATCTTTTTGCGTAGTTTAGCTTAGGACCATGAAAAACATCTAACGGGTGACGAAAACTCAATTTACAGCCACACAAAAGTAGACAATAACACTAAAATCTTGATACGCGCATCATACCTCTCGCAGTAAATCTCCGCCCTTATGTTACTGCTCTTTCTTGGCCATCTACAGCCAACACATTGCAGTCCATATCCTACTGTATACATATCTAGTAATCTCACGGTGACCCTCTGTGCATCCTTCAATATCAAGCGAGGTTAACATCATCGCATTTAGGGCACGTAGAATTGCTGCAGCATCTCCACCGGAGCTGACCGCGAGATGCGCCAGTTCAGCCACCAAGACCATGAGTTCAGCTTCACCGATGGATGCAAGGGAATCTGATCGTTAAATCAAAATCGATTCCGCTTATTACTTCCTTCTGTTCAATGGAGAAGTGATTATCGAGCGGCGTTGCTGCTCCTTCTTCATAGGTTTTTTTTTTTTTTTTTTTTTTTT
>NQLW01000033.1:19293-77194 GCA_002312845.1 Kalanchoe fedtschenkoi | reverse complement strand
TTTTTTATACTTTATCATATAAAACTAACTTCCAATTTATTAGATTTTGTATTATATTGTGAATATTTATTTGTATTATTTTTTGAGATTTATGAAAAATACATAATTAGACATTTTCATCAAACAATGATAATATTGTATTAAATGTGATATTAAATATTGTACACTCCCCCATCCATAATGGAGCTTCATGCCAGGTAAGCTTTATACTCTGACATAAACCTCCCCCATGAACCTCTGTTAAAGATGCCCTTAGAAGTTAGAACAGAACCTAACATAGTTTGAGCCGATCAACCAATCTCCTGCTCTGATACAATGACGAGAACAAGGGTTCAAGCAGTTTAAAGGGAGAAGGAGTCATAAATAATTCTGCTTTATTGATGATCTGATATCAAAATATTTTCATATATAGCAAAAGATATAAAATAGCAGTAGAGCATGGGAAAAAAAGAAGAAAATGAGCATAAGCTCATTTAACATGACAAAATGAAGTCATTTCTCTTCGCTGTTTTGTTGAGTTCGTGATGACGTCTTCTCGAACATCACAAAGCTAAAGATTTGACGCCCACTTAAACTATACTTTCCTTATGATCTTCTTGTCCGCAGTGCTGAATAGGCGACACAGCAGGCACCGGCTGAGAGAATGTTTATCTGTATTGAAAGGTTCAACTTGATGAATTAAAATTTCAGGTGACGCAACATGCATGCTTGAGTGACACACCCCTCGTGAGTTCGTTTAATTTGTTTCTGCAAGCCCTAATGACTGATACTCTATATGTAATTTGCTTAACACGATGGATTTCGTGGACCACTCACTACTCGGCCCACTATTAGCCAAATTCATGTTGGGGCCAACTAGAGAAGTGAGTCAATCCAACTGCCCATTTAGTGGATTAAATACAAGCCGCCATGTAATCGACACAAAATCCTATATTATTGAGACCCAGGTGGTCAACAAAATAGAGCAGAGTGGAATAGAGCAGAAAGCATCTTGTTATTATTGTTGATCTGAAGACTGAAGGAAATGGCACGTGTCCTCTGCTGCAGTTCGGTGGCCTGACAGCCGCACCTTCATCATCATCATCATCCTCATCATGAGCTTGGTCCGTCATTCTTATCTTATACGGCTCCGTTTCATACACTATGTTTGCGTCTATAGCTCTCAAGTTTTGGTCATTTTTATGTGTCAGCAAGGCCTAACAAGAGCAGAGGAGCTCACGGTGCTCGGTGTGACTTCATTGGATCACCTACCAATAACTTGGCAGTACCCGTTTTTCTGTATCTGGTTCAAAGAAGTAGTCACTGATTGATTATGGATGATGTTGTGGCATTTGTTGAAGCAAATCATGGTGAAATCAACGTCACCACCCTAATGTTGTTCGCTTACCAGTTCTTACTATCGCCATCAGCTAAGCATTGATAGTTAGATACATTGCTTTCTCAGTATCATTTAGCGGTCGTAGAACCAACTACGAGACCCATAATGTAAATTATTATTTCTTGGGGTCCGTTGGTAATTTTTTTAAATTTCAAAACGTAACAATACTGGTCAACTTTGGGAGGGAGAAAGTGTAGTTAGTACTTGGTGGGAGGTTTGAGCCACCTACTAAAATTCTCACTCTCAATCAGAAATCCTAATCACGCTTCAATTCTGACTTTCGACCAAAATGGACGATGCGGACGGGGTTCTCAGCTTTGATTTCGAGGGCAGACTTGGCTCATCGTCCAATCTCTCCTTAGTATCCGGCCCTGTCGTCAGATTCGATCCGACCGCTGACGGCCCTTCCCTGGCCCCCAATTCTCATGCGGCGCCTCCCGACTTACCGTCTGGTCCGGGACCTGGGATTCCTAGTCGCCGGAGTTTCCGACAGACTATTTGCCGACACTGGCTCCGGAGTCTTTGTATGAAAAGCGATGCTTGTGGATTTCTCCCTCAGTACGACAAGTCGAGGATGCCTGTGTGTAGATTCTTCAGGCTTTATGGCGAGTGTCGGGAGCAAGATTGCGTGTTTAAGCATACTACTGAGGATATCAAGGAGTGTAACATGTGAACTTGCCCTAAATTTTCACAGTTCCTATTCACTACTCATGTGTTGTTGGTCTATAATGTTGATTTATTATGTGTCACTTTTCAGATTATTAAAGGATTGATTCTTCATTTCTTGATCCTCATAGTTGGTTTAACTTTCTTGTTTAGGGTTTCAATTGTTACATATGGTTTATGTCATTGCTGAACATGTTTGATTTGTGGTTTTTGCAAATGCAAGCTCCCTAAGATTCAGTGCATTTTTACTTCATCAGCAGTTGTTGACTTGGCTCATAGCAAAACGTTTGTATTATTTTCATATGTCATCAGAGCATTTTGTTAACACCTTCTACATAATTTGATAGCTAAACATACTAGCTCATGCTGGTACGATGTCTTTATATCTACACACTTTTTGATGTGAAACGTATTTTGCAGGTATAAATTGGGATTTTGTCCCAATGGCCCAGACTGTCGGTATAGGCATGACAAGTTGCCCGGACCACCTCCTTCGGTGGAGGAAATCCTTCAGAAAATCCAGCAATTCAACTATGCCAATTCAAATCAAGGTGAGTTTCAGTTTGCACAAGGTCCCGACTACAGTAATCAAGGTTCCCTTGCGAGGCCTTCCGTAGATGAGTCCCATAATATCGAGCAGCAACAAGCGTCACAGCCGCAAGCTAGTCAAGTACAAGTTCCTAATGGCTGCCATTGCACTTCCTCAAGGAGCATCTAGGTTTGCCAGAGTTACTATTAAATACAACCTTGCTTATAAAAAATGGCTCCAACATATACACTTCTGGAGTTCTTCTTTTTTTTAAAAAAAAATTATTATGAGTAGTGGGATACGCTAGTATCCCAACTTGTCCTCTTTTGTAAACTCTGGTTAAATTATGCTATGACATCACTAATAAATGCACATCTTCGTTAATGTTTCCCCAGTACATTTTTTGTATTTATTATGAGAAGTTGGTTAAACTAGTATCCCAGCGTGTCCTCCTTTGTAAACTCTTACTAAATTATGCAGTGATATCACTAATAAATACCCATCTTAGTTAATGTTTCCCCTGTCAATTTTTCATGTGGATTACCTTTGATTTGGAACTTTATTCATGTTTGTATTGTGAAATTTTACGCACTCATTTGAATTTGAGTGCCAGATTGTGCTTTTATCCACTCTTCCCTAGAGATTCATATATGACAAAAATATTTTGTATCCTAAAAGATAATTGAATTTTACTTTGACTGTAAACTTGTGGCGCTTTATGTTTACTTTGGAAGTACTACATCATAGTTTTAACAATTATAATAGTATGTCCAGTATACGAAACATTTGTCATGATACCTTTTGCAAAAATATTTAAGGCTGTGTTTGGTTTGAGGAAAGTTATATGAAAAGGAAAATATGAGGGAAAATAAATTCCTCTTAAAATTCATTTTATTTTTCCTAAACCAAACACAGCCTAAATGTATAGATGTAGTCATTACTCAGAATTTTGATATTTTAGCATAAGATATGGTATTAATATGCTATAAATTCATGCTTTTGAAAATAATTTTCAAATAATGCGATTTGAGTGATCTATCTTTTCTTGAAGGCATGTCTTTACCAAAGAAAAATATATATATCTTGATCAAAGGTCATAAAAAATCAGAGAGAAAAAGTTTCAAAAAAATTTAAAACAAAAAGAAAAAAACCATGTTTGATAGAGTTTTAGGAAAAATCTTAATATTTTTACAATGAACATAAAGTTTAAACTGTCAAGCTCCTCTGAATATGAGCTTTTGCCCCCTTATTCACCGACGGATATCTCACTGACGTTGAGCAAAATCGCGAATATCCATCTGTTCCCACTTTGATGAAGGATAGACAGTATAATTATGCATAGTTAGTAAGATATTATCATTCCTTTGAAATTAGAAAAAAATGCTAAATCAGCTCCGCAGATAATCGAGTGATCATCTGACATTTACCTGAAGTGAAAAGGCAAAGGCTTATCACACACCAAGGACCAGAATACTAAACAAGAAACTGACTATCATAGCCAAACTTATGAATAAATAAGAATGATTAACTCACCAGCATCTTGCGCTGGGCGTCAAGATTTGTAGTAAATGAAATCAGGGCCCAGAAGGATATGGTGTAGAAAAGCAAAACTGTCAGACGAGGTGGGATGATGAATGCATGTATTACAAATTCTAATAATGACACCCTCATAACAATAGGTTGAATTTGAATATAAATTGGTACTCTAATCATGATGAACGTCAGTGATGAAGTCCCAACTAATGGAATCATATATCTTTCTCAAGTCATTTTTAAAGGCACAAGAAGATTTACAATTTTTCTTAGCAGAGTCATTCAATAAGTTTTGAAATAGTAGCACATTATAGAGGATGCTCATGGATGAAAGTACCCTGATTTTTATCAATCGGGTCATCTAACCGGCCTTTAATCCTATTTATTACTATCCCAAAGCATATTTTGTGTATTACATTGCAATAGGCTATTGGTCTAAACTCAGAAGCATTTAAATTTCCTTCATTTTTAGGTATTAATGATAGTATGGTGGCATTTGTATGTGTTGGCATTTGGCATTTATAAGGTACCGTTAATTCTAAATAATTTACAACTCAATTCTACTTGAACAAGTAGATATAAAATCTTGTTAAAATAGAATTTTTCTATCATATTTTGTTTTTAACCTTATATTATTTTTAGTTTTAAAAATATATAGTAGATTTCGCAAATAACATATTAGTTATAGCAATTTTTCTAGCCCACAATGTTCTAGTTGTTTTATTACTGTGATTATAACAATTTAGCCTATAAATTTTGATTTTATATTTTGATATGAGTATACTTTGTCAAATGAGGCATCATAAGGGAATGATAATTTAATTTCAGTTTCTGTTTGGAAATATTTTGAAATGAATGGACTAAATTGGAGAATTTCAAACAGAATCAAATCATAGTTTAAAAAATCAAATCGAATCAATCTATGTGATCCGACTTTAATTTTCCTGCAATAATTTTTTATTTAAAAGTATAATAATGAAAAGCAGTATAAGAAAAAAATAAATACAAGGTAACTTATATGTAATTATGAAAAATTTAAAACAAAATGAAATAATTTTATTCTGTTCAATTCAGTTAGTAAATATTGAATTGAACCATTTACTATTTATTTAATCACAAATTGAAATATAATCAAATCATTAACATTCAAAAATGAAATTTACCTAAAACAATTTGATTTTAATGATATCTCAATTTTGACTACTCCTAATCGTGATGTGACGTGTTTCTAAAAAAGGCGAGAATATGAAAATTGATGGCCAAATCAAATGTGTGTTGTGTTTCCGTCTGAAATTGAAAGGAGGATGCCGGTGGAGTTGGCGTTTTCGGTGGACACATGGAGCGCGTCGTTGATGAAAAAAAGCATCATTTCCTAATACACGCGCACAGAGACCACTCCGTCGGCATCACTTCCGATTCCAAATTCCAAATTCCCCATCTACTGCACCGCGATCACCCTCCTCCATCACTTCCCTCCGGTCTTATGTTTGCACCTTTTCATTTGGATTGATTAATTTTTATTTTCATTTAAATTGGATTGCGTTACGTTGACAGTTTGACGAGTTCTTACGTTGACTTGGTGGTTGTGGATGGAGATTTCCGAGTCACCGCCTTTAATGATAAACTTTTCCATTGGCGCAACTCAAAATGAAATAAATCATTTCTCTCATCCTGAGTTTTGTCTTGCCTTCGCTTACTAAGAATTCTCCATTCACCTCTCAACAATTAATTTTAAATTGTGTTGCCACACAAAACCAAATATAAAATAAACCCACATCCCAAATTCAATTATACTTGTTTGCTAATTGTAGCATGCCATATCAGTTTCATGGTTTGTTTTATTTATTTCTCTTCATGATTTACGATGCTCTGTATTGATTCAGAGGAGTTTCGAGCTTAGTCATTATCTCAATCTATTGGATCCAAGGACCTACTAAATACTAATGTCTCTATTCATATATGTAGTTTTTCTTTATTTGCTACAGTACAAAAAGACTAAAATTAGGTGAAGAAGCATATATTCATTTTTGTTATATTGGAGTTCAGCCTTCACAATTTATAGCGATTGATGTGTATTGATTATGATGCATAGTTAAAATTCAGTTCACTGATAAGATTTAAGAAAAAGACGCTTCCAAGTTACAACCTTCTTAAAAGTACTTTTGAAACTCTATGTTCGTACACTCTGATTATACGAATGGAATGTGCACTAGTATTTGTTGATTAA
The DNA here is from genome assembly GCA_002312845.1 of Kalanchoe fedtschenkoi. Classification (NCBI taxonomy): domain Eukaryota; kingdom Viridiplantae; phylum Streptophyta; class Magnoliopsida; order Saxifragales; family Crassulaceae; genus Kalanchoe; species Kalanchoe fedtschenkoi. The sequence goes on along the minus strand of NQLW01000033.1, from coordinate 70,861 downwards.
AGCTCAACTTGATGAATTTATTATGTTGGTCCAGGTCATAGATCGTATATGGAAGCAGTCTGAGGCATTTATGGTTTATCTGACATGTGATCTTCTCGGTCAGGAAGACATTCTAACAACCGTATATGAAATCTTTGGGTCTAAAATTTATATAGATGAGGGTACATATTCAGACTGTTTTCGGACTCTGAAACTGACGGCTCCTGATATCATAACTCAAGACTTGACTTGTCGTTTTCATATATTTGGTGTGTTTCTTTTAAGAAAGAGCAGAAGCTAAGCTCTTAGAGGCCCGCACCAGCTTCAAGCCTGAACCTCTTATCCTCCGTCCATCAACACAGTGGTATGCCACGATGGAGAGTTTTCTGATGTAATTACTCAAATTAAGATGAGAATAGATGAAGCTACAAGGGACCATAATGGTTTGGCATGTATGCTATTCAATGCATTCTTCAAGAGAAGAATTGGAGTGGCCATTACAACTTCTTGCTCCAAAGCATGTTGAGAGTAATTGTCTCAGTTCCAAAATGTCCTTGTGGAAGATTTAACTCAGACCTCTGAAAAATCTTATGTAAACTCAGCCCCCAAGAAAAGGCTGGTGACTGTTTCTCCCCCCTAGCAAAAGGTCAATTACATTACTCGGGCGAGCTAGGGTTGGAGTGATGGAAGAATTCAAATTGAATACCAAGAAAGCTAAATTGAGGGACGGTCTCTTCTTTGATTTTTTTCCATATATGTTGCTTTGAATTATTTATGAATTATAAATAATCATTTTCTCAAGGCTGTGGTATTCTCAATGGACCTTTGAAAATCTACATATGTAAAGATAGAATGATGTTTGGAAAATAAAATTAAAAAATATATTATTATTTTATTCATTAAAATATCAGATAATAATTTATGATCAGTTGACATAATTTTTTTAATTTTTCGTATGTAATTTTACACCCTACCTTTTTTTTTACACAAAAAACTGAAATGACAATTTTCTTAGGCTCTATTCCTGAGTTTGGAGGGAAGGAGAGGAAAGGGTGTTTCTGAGTTTAGGAAAGATTTGGTGGGATAGGAGAAGAAAATAAAAAAATTGACTAAAATACCTTTACATAATATTTTCATGTTAATAAACAATCCTTGTAATGAAGGGTAAAAATAACTTTTTAGCAGCTTCATCCTCTTCTCCCTCCCAATCCGTCCAAATCGGACCGAAAGGAAAAGAGGGTTCAAATCCCTCCTTCATTAAATTCGGGAACACCCTTTTTTGTTCACTTTCTCTCCATTTCCTTCCTTTTGAACTCTAAAATCAACTCAGAAACACACACTTATGTTACTCAATTTAATTTTGACCACAACACTCACTTTAAATTGTTATCCCGTTACCAGGTACGACCAAACACAAGTGCAAAGTGGAGCACTTGTGTGGTCTGATCAAATTTCATAAATAAATATTATTTTATTGTTAAGGAGATTCGAACTCGTGCCCTTTATCAATAAAAACAATCTATCAACCAGCTCCACTATCTTAACTATTTGTTTTATATTGAAGCGTAGTTTAATTTAAACCTTACTTTTAGTTTTGCATCAGACCTCCAAAATGTCGAGACCAGCCCTGCCCGTTACATCATACATTCATTTTTACCTCCTTTTTTTTGTTAGTTCCGTGTTCATTCTTTTCTTTTCATTTCAACATTGCACCGTTTAGAATCCTTGTGCAATGGAATATTATGGAACACGGTAACACGGTTTCCATCTAAAGTTTGTTTTCAACTCGTGTTCCATTCGATTTTTTGGTTCAATTCGGTCAAAAATCAAAATATTAATTAAAATATTTTTTTAATAAAATCTTACTTATTAATGATTCAACTCATAATAAATTTATTAAAAAATACAGAAACTAAATATTTTTGTTGTTCGATTTATAATTATTTACTAAATAGTGTAATAACCAATTTTGACACTCAAATATGAATTAAATAACAAAACAAATTCATATTAATTTTATCGTTATTTTAATAATTCAGTTTCCTGTTCGATTTAATATTTTATTACCAAAACTGATAATCAAACCGTAATAAATTTAATATTTTGGTTTGTTTGAAAACTGAATTTTAATTATCAAAATCGAACTTGTTTTAACCGAATTGAATCAGTTCAGTTTGATTTTCAGTTTCAACCGAACTATAAACCGCCTTGTAAGTGATTTAGGTATTGAACATGTTGTATAATATAGAATTTGCTATCAAATGAAAGGGATTAAGTGGATATAGAGTGACACCTTATATAAATTATATGAGGGATCATCAAAATAATATCATTTTATTTATTTATTTCGTTTTAATATTTTATGATATTTAAGGCATAGTTCTAAATACCCTAAAACCTTTAAATCATAAAAAAACCCTAAACCCTAAAAAATATAAATCCAAGTGTCTTATGAACGCTAAAACCATATAAAATCATAAAACCCTAAAAATATGAAAATTCTAAAACTAAAACATCCTGACATGTAAAACGCCCTAAAACTTAAAAAGAAATCGAGAAAAAAAATGCATTTTTACCCGATCCCTTATAAGATGACACATCATATCTCATTTTCCCTCAATGAAATCTGTGTAGTTTTTTTAAATGAATTTTATGTTTGGATTGAGAGATTTGATAAGATGATGTGTCTATTAGTTTTGTGTTTGAATTGATAGATTTGAGAAGATATTTTGAATCTAAAATTTTTAAAACAATGCGGTTTTGAGTTTCATTATATTATCATGGGTGAAAAAATTGAGACGATGACACTGATTTTATACATGATAATATAAGATCGACGGTTGAACGTCAAGACTGCATAAATTTATATTATAGATTGTGATGTCATGTATGATCTGAATCTTAAAAATAACTATTTATGAGATGCTTTTGAGAAGTAACGTCATTAAAATATAAACATGGGAATGCTTATTACTTGAAAATTACAGTACTTTTTTAGTTCAGAAAATTGAATACCTCTTAATCCAACATGAACATCGTTTATTGAGATTTTTTTTTATAAAACTGGCAATAAATATCTTGAAACTCTAAATAAAAATCTCTATTCAAGTGTCACATCCCAGCTCAGACCACTCTCCTATTTAAGATATAAGCACTTATCGAAACGGGACCATAAAATTGAACCAATTTGCGGATCCAAACTGATACGCAATACAGCAACCGCAAAATTAGGATGTAGTAGTGTTGAACGGGTCACAGTAACTGATACTTCCTCCGTCCTTTAATATATGTCGTTTAAGATTAATTTGAGTAAGTTAATGTGAAGTTAATATTAGCGGTTACATAAATTTAATACGTAGGTGGTTACTGTTTTTTTGAAAACATTCATGCAAAAATTAAAATTAGTAGATTATTGGTGAGGAATGTATTTTTTTATTGATTATGATAATAAAGTGATTAATATTCGATATTTTAAGATAGTTATTGTCTTATTGATATTAAATATGTATTGAAAATTATTAAATGACAAAAAAATATGAACAAAAAATTAAAATTAAGTGACATGTACATAACGAGAGAGAGTAAATTTGAAACCCACAACAACAATTTTTAATCATTGAACTGAATTTGAACATCCGTCTTGACTGAACAAATTTTTTCTCGGTTTATTCAAGAGGTTCACATGCCGCAGAGGTACTCATTAGTCATTTCTATCTGCGTGTCATGTCAAAATTGACGCGGATGCCGTAAAAGTCGCTTCTATTTTTGATCATCTGATTATGAGATGATTAGGCGCGTCAATGATTAATCATAGTAAATGACTCGTAATTACTCTATCTTTTTGAAAAACAAGTCACTTAATCAAATTTTTTTTATAAGCTTTTACTTGTCACTTACTCCCTTCATCTTTTTTTACTTGTCGCTTTTTTTTTATAGATTTGAGTTTGATTTGTCATTTTGTATGTGATGTCTTATGTTAAACATTATGATGATGGATTTCTAAATGTTCGTATCGAATTCTACTTTGATAATATATTTTTATTATAATTTTATAATATTTATATTTTAATTTTTTTTGTTCAAAAATTAATACACGGTATTTTAAGTGACAAGTAAAAGAGGACGGATGAAGTAATAATTTTCAGTGTGTATTTAATACCAACAACTATCTTAAAACGTCAAACATTAATAAATTTGTTATCATAATTAACAGAAAAATCATTCATCACTGGTAATAATCTACCAATATTACTTTTTAGACGGATTTTTTAAAAAAATATCAACCACCAATTCATTAAATTTGTTCAACCATTAGCATTATTCCATCTTAATCTGTTCAAATTAACCGTAAACGACATATATTAAAAGAAAGAAGAAGTAATTAATTATACTTGGTGCGGATCTATGACAACCACTGATATTTAAGCACGCAGCGCAACTTACGCATCAGGCTACCTGGCGTACATGTAATTAAGAAGCGACGTCGTGTTATGATATGATTTTGAACTCCCACCATTATCAATATTTGCACGTCGAACAACCCTAACCGGTGCCCTACTAACGCTAGTATAGTAGGTGTAACGATTTGATTCGATTCGATTTTTAATAAAAAATTAAATTAAACTTTTAGTTATTGGTTTGAAAATTTTGAAATCGAATCAAACCACTAGCTTTTAAAAAGTTAAACTGAATCAAACCACATTGTTCGATTTGGTTTGGTTAATTTTTTTGATGAAATTTATTGACTAATTTAATTAATAAACTGGAGAATTTTATACAAAATTCAAAATTTTATTTGGTTTGGATCGGTTCGGTTTAAAAAATAAAATCAAACCAAATTGTTAGTCATCGATTTTCAAAATTTTGAATCATAACTACTAAGATTCCAAATCGAACCGAACTTATTCAGTTTAATTTGATTCGATTTATCAATTTTTATTTACTCTCCTCACTACTTAGAACCAATCTGAAGCATAAATAATATCCTAAAAAATTGATTTAATTTTTCCCTATGTGAATATTTATCGTCCGAAACCGAATACATCCAAACTAAATACGCGAGATAAAAAAATATCTGAATTAAATACACGAGACAAAACAATAAAAATCTGAATTTATACTAAATTGGGGGCGGCCAAATTTTAAGGCTCACAGAGAGCCGCCCAGATGAGTAAGAGAGTTCCACCTGGCTGGATGACGTAAAAAATGGGTCGCCAGGATTAGATTTGCAGTGGTGGCTTACGTACGGCCAGGCCGCAATAAAAATCCAAATCCTTAAGGCTGTGTTTGATTTAGAGAAAATTTGATGGAAAATTAATAAAAAAAAAATTTTGGTTTAGATGAAAAGAAGGATGAAAAAAAAATTAGATGGAAAATATGATTCTTATCTCTAACCAATCAAATTCAAAGTATCTCAAATAAATAATCATTTTTTGAACAAATTCAATGTCTGAAGTGATGAAAGATTAATATTTTTCTACATATTTTCCATGATCATGGAAAACAAAATGATATCCTAATATTTTTTGTTGATATTTTCCTAATGAAACCAAACAATGGAAAATTAGATGGTATCCTCCAAAAATTCTATTTCCTTTCAATTTTCTCGCAGACTTTCCTTTTCACTAAATTTTCGTTAAACCAAACACAGCCTAGCAAAATTGGACGGTGCCCGCCCACTACTATTTTTCTGTTTTTATAATTCAATTATTTTTGGCGATAGAAAAGAAAAAACATGGTTGAAACTCCATCAACTTGGGCTGCAAGCGAGCCGATATACTCGCGCGCTATTCACGAACGAGCTCAGTTAATACTCAGTTAAAACTTGTTTGTTAATAAACAAATCGATCACGAACAACAATTATAAGCTCATTTAATAAATGAGCCGAACATGAGCAAGGAGGTACTCGGCTCATTTATGTTTGTGAACAAGTTCGATAAGAAGCTTGATAACTCATTAAAAAGATCATGGACCTAGTGATTTAATTAAAATGTAACTCAAATTCAAAAATATCAATCTCTCATACCAAGAGTTAAAAATTCAAAATTAATGAAGATGATTATAATAATTAACATAAATTCCGTCTAATATAAATGAAACGGGTGTAAATTATGTCTATCATTTGAGCCAAACATAAACAATGAGGTATTCGACTCATTTATGGGCTCATTTAAAAGCCTCATATAAACTTGTTTACAACTCGTTTAGACTTAACTACGAATGTTTTTATAAATTTATAAAGTTATTGGTCAATAAAGTAAGATTTTCAACGAGTAGCTCATTTAAAACTCGTTCAAACTTGTTTAAATGCTCGTTTATCATATATATTACATTTTATATCATATCAATCCAAATGTTCAAGTAAAGCTTCGAACTCGGCTCAAACTCGTTAAAATTAAACGAGCCGAGCTTGAACATGTATTTTAAAAGCTCGTTAATACTCGGCTCGAACTCGTAAAATTTTAAATGAACGAATATGAACATTTTACTACTCGACTCGACTCCTTTACAGCCTTATCACCAACCCAGCATGTATATAGTAATAAAACAGTGGCACGGGGCGAAGTTAGGTAACCGAGCTGAGCGAAATGGCAACTTGTTTTGTCGTGTTGTGAGTGAGGGAACTTGGTGTAGAATAATGTAGCACACTTCAAATACTCCCACCGTCCTCTTGTACTTGTCGCTTTCTTTTTAAAAATTTAAGTTTGATTAATCATTTTGTATGTAATAAACATTATGATGATGGATCTCAATATGTTCGTATCGAATTCTACTTCAATAATATAATCATAATTATATAATATTTATATTTTGAGTTATTTGCGTTCAAAAATTAACACACAGTATTTTAAGCGACAAGTAAAAAATAACTGAGAAAGTATCTAAAGACTAGATTTATTATAAGAGTGACTAGTATAGTTTATCTTGTCATTTAAAAACGAATAAGATTCAGTGTGTCAGGACAAAGATAATCAATCATTTGAAACAGAATAATATTTATTTTTAATTATTATCATTCTATTGACTATATTATTTTAACTAAATTTAAAAAGATAATTCTATATTCGTTCTTAAGAGATTTTATATCAATTCGTTCTTAAGAGATATTGTGTTAATAAACCTTTAAACAATATATGTAAAAAAGGACATTGGACATCGATATCTGACAAATATTATAATCCAAAATTACATTATAATGACTTTTTTTGACATATGCGAGATCTTGCATATTCTTTTTAATATTTTGGATATTTAAATAAATTATTTAAAAAAAAAACTCTTCTCGTCGAGTCATTCATTCTCCTCCCGGTCTCATAATTGAAGAGTTTTAGTTTAGTTAAAATAGAATCATGCATAAAATATCGAATCCAAATCTATGGAGAGACACGAACTGAAAAAAAAAAACTTCTGATTTTGTGCGCCCGACAAACTTTCATTCTTTTCTTTTCATTTTTCAATTGAATTCATCTTGCTATGCGTAACTTTCTTATTAATAGTGTGTTTGGTTTAGGAAAAATAAAGAGGAAAAGTAAATTTTGTACGGAACACATCTCATTTCCTTTTGTTTGGTTAGGAATATAAATTTTATGGGAAAGTACTAAAATACTCTTTGTTTTTATTAAAAATTTTCATCTCATTTCCAACTAATTTTCTCTCGCACAATTTTTCTTAAACAAAACAAGAGATTCGTTCCCATTTCATTCAAAATATTTTCCTTCAAATTTTTCTGAACCATGGGGTAGTATCACTCGATCATGTGAACATGATATATTATTCCATATGCCACCAGTAGTAGTGGTCGAGTGACAAGGTGATGGATCCTTTAAATATGGTTTTGAATATTTGATTTCTGATTATTTCGTTTGATTTTTTCATCTTAGAAAGATTTTAATAAAACATAACTAAGGATTTATAATTATTAGGTATATATGTTGAATAGTTAATTCAATGTATAGTAAGTTCTTAAATCTACCTACTACAATGACTTTCACGATTGGATTCCTTAATTTGAAGAAGATTAACACAAACTGAAAAAATGAAAATTTTAAATGAGTTGTTGAAATAATCATGATGATATTTTATTAATAAAGTACTCCCTCTGTTATCTTTTACATGTCACTTAATCGTATGTTTTGTTCACTTTTACTTATCACTTAACAATTTTCAATGCGTATTTAATATCAACAACTATCTTAAAAAGTCAAACATTAATCACTTCTTTATCATAATCAATGAAAAACTCATTCCTCACCAGTAATAACCTACTAATTTTATTTTTTGCATAAAATTTATTACAAAAATATTAACCACCTACTTATTAAATTTATTCAACCGCTAACATTAACTTCATTTAAATATACTCAAATTAATCTTAAACGACATGTAAAAGAGGACCGAGGGAGTAAGGTAGAAGTATAGATTCACATATTTTGAGGAGTTCCAACTTTTCGTATCACATGATAAAAATTAAATAACTGTAATCTTACTATTACAAGCCATCTGGTGCAATTAGAAGCCGGAGACGGCGGCTGGAGGCTCTGGGAGGAAGGAGGGGGAGGACTTTAATTATGTGCCGTTATGCATCCTTTTTGTGACTCCATTTTTCTCAAGTGTGTAGGCACATGTCAATTTTGGACGCGTCCTTGGCTTTTGAGAAGTTCACTCATTATATAGATCACAAACTCTCCCTCATTGTCTGTCCTTATACTCTTTTCTTCTCAAAAAGTGTTCATCGTAAGAAAGAAGTCTCTAATCAACTTAGGAACATCTGGCTTTTGTTTCATCAAATGCGTCTAAGTTATTCTTGAGAAATCATTAACTATGGTTAGAAAGTATCTAGCACTCGTGATGCCTTCAACTGTGTAATGGCTCCATACATCCATATGTACCGAATCAAGTCTAGATATTTATTTAATAGAGCTTTTCCCTATGGTAATCTTATTTGTCTTTCCATTGGACCCGCTACAGGTCACACTTGGGCTTTGTTCCTGAGTTTGGAGGGAAGGGAAAGGGAAGGAGCGGAAAGGGAAGGGAAGGAGAGGAGAGGAAATGAGAGGAGATGAAAGAGAAGAAGTGGAATAGGTGTTCCTTAGTTTAGGAAGGATTTGGAGGGGATGGAGGAAAAATAACATAATTACTAAATTATCCTTATGTTTAGATAAATTAAGAGATACATAAGGATAAAATCATCATTTTTTATATTTTATTTACCCATCCCCTCTCTTCCCGTCGAATTTGAGAGGAAATGAAATGGGGTTCATATCCCTCCCTTCCCCCTCCAAACCCCTCCTTAAAAAAACTCAGTTTTCTTCCTTTCCCCTCCCTCTCCCTCTCATTCCCCTTCTCTCCTAAAATCAACTCAGGAACACTACCATAGTCTCATGTGACTCACAATCTCTCTCTCTCTCTCTCGAAACTCATTAATTCTTTTTTTTTAAATCAATTTATATAATTGTACTGATATTTTTTTGAAATGAAATTTCATTAATAAAATATATAAGATTTAATTTAAGATCCATTTGAGATTTTTTATAAAAAAATTTAATATGCAAACATATGTTAAATTTTGTAGTTTAGCACATATGTTGAACTTTACACTTTAACACGTATGCTGAAATTTTTACTTTGACACGTATGTTGAACTTTGTCTTTTAGCATGTATGTTAAACTTTGTGCTTTAATACATATGTGGATTGATATTTTAGTGCATATATTAAACTTTGACCTTTAGCACGTTAAATTTTATACTTTGAATTTTGTATTTAAGCTTTTTTTTTAAATATATCCAAAATGGATCTTAAATTAACTATTATAGTTTTTTACAAATGTGTGGATTAAAAAAATTAAATAATTATATAAATTGATTTTAAGAACTAAAAATAAAAATTAATGAATTTATGTTAGAGGAGAGAGGGTGCAATATGCAAGTAGCAGGTGAAATGATGAGTGGGACATGTGACAGTGGAGAATGACTCGAGTGTGGATTGCTGGGTATGTGGTAGCTTCTAATTGATTACAAAATTAATCCTTGACTATCCCTTATTAACTTTAGCACGTTGAACTTTTAATTAATTTTTTAATAGAACATATCTAAAGTGAATCTAAAATCAAACCTTTTACATTTTTATATAAATTTGATTTTTTAAAAATCAATACATTTACATAAATTATTGAAAAAATACATTTTTCTGCTAGACTATTTTTTTTATTTCCTATCTTTCTAAAATTGTCACATGTGTCTCTCAATGCTAAATTTTTTTTACAATTAATCTCCACAGTCTTTGAATTCTTACATAAAATGTAATTTTCCCGTAAACCACCCCATGTATGTCAATCCTCTCTTTCTCTCGCCTCTGCTTCAATTTCTAGTCGCGTGCAATTGGAGAAGATCCTATATAGTACTGTATATAACGCACATAGTGAACCCTGTTGTTTTCTGGCTGCAAGTGATATATGGAGAATGGGTTTGAGGGAAAGACGGACTACACTAAGAGAGGAGGAGATGGAATGGTAAGATCATATTGGGTGGAGGTGCTTTTGAGGATATTGGCTCTGGCTTTGACATTGATTGCAGTCATCATTGTTGCAGTGGATAAGTAGACAAAGGTTGTTCCCATAAAGTCGGTTTCCACTCTCCCATCTTTGAATATTCCCATCAATACTAAGTGAAAACGGTTGAAAATTGATTAAATTTCTAAATTTGAAAATAGAAGAGATAATCAATTTATTTAGAAGTTGATTAATATTATGAATCCTATTGTTGATAGAATACTAAATCATTATTTTGGTAGGATTAATAATCCTATTTAATTTAGTATTAGTACCCTATAAATATGATGTTCAAGTGGTAGGAATAATTTGAGAGATTTGATGGGAGTCCTCTAGGAGAATTCATGAGGGATTCTTCTTGAGTGCTGAGTAGGGTTTTTGTAGGTTTTTGGTTAGAGAAAACCTATGAGAGAGTTGAGAGGTCTGTAGTCTAGAGTGTTGAGAGGTGAGTCCATTCTTGTAATACATATCTATAAATAGTGGAGATTAAGGACGTAAGCTCTGTTGGAGGGCTGAACCACGTTAAAAAATATTGTAAGTTTCTTTCGTCCTTTATTCATATTATTATGTGTTGATGCGTATTATTCATGTGAGCATCTCGTGTCGATGTTCCGCTGCGCGTGCCGGATGAGAAGAGGAACCTCTTCACCATAACAGAAACAACTCCTCACTTTGTGTATGTTTCTTTGTCCTTCCTTCTTTTTTGCCATCATCCCTTTTCTCCTTCCACTGCTTACAAAGATCTTAATTTCTAGCTTTAACCATGTTTGTATTGAGATTTGCACGTTAGCTTGAGCATATACATGATCCAACTAGTTACAGGTTCTGTTTATCCTCTTCCATTTCATTTGTCATTTCTCAAAATTCTATTTTTCATCTTTTGTGGTGGTTTAGAGGTGAAGTATCAATCCAAATATTTCAAAACTATTTAGAAAACTTAAAAAAATATATTCTTAACAATCAAACCCAGGATTAATGAGACTCTGGATCTCATAAATTGGGCTCTTAACCGGCTCAACTATCAATCTGTGACCTAATCCATCATTTTGTAACAGTAACTAATAAGTAAGGGTCGTTAACTAACGTGAACGGTGAAGATTGATCAATAAGAGGTCATCTCGTATCGCGTGGTAAAATGTCAAAATAAATATATGATTAATACTGGTTAGTGAAAATATATTATAGATTTTTTAATCGTACCGCGTGACTAATTGAAATATCACATGAAGAATTCCAATTGATGAATGGTGTTCATGGTAGAAAATCACTCTCATAAATATAAAACCTGGTGGTAGTTAGATACAGTAAGTGCATAATTATGTCACGCTAATGAAACAACGACTACATGTGCATGTGCACGTACATGTACATGTACAGTTAGTAATAGTATTAGTATTCCATAGTAAGCCAAGCCGGCCATATATGTGTAAATCTCATTTTGTTCAAAATTATGGCTCTACTTAGTTATTTTAACATAGAGACAAAATTGAATTACTTCGCGTGCTCCTCATGATAGAAGGAAAGCACAATATTAAATATTACTGTATATTTAAATTACGCGAGGAGAGTGGAATAATATATATGTATGTATATATATGTACGCATGCATATAGTGGCCCCAGCAGAAGCAGCTTCGCCAGTTTCAAAACCCCCCCTCTCATTCCCCGTTTCAAAAATACTACCAATTTCTTATGTTTCCCCATCACTTTTACTTTATTTTTCCATCACCGCCAAACTCCTACATGGCGTGCCGCCCAGCATCGCCAGCGATCCGCCATTCATTTCATTTTCCTCTTCAAATCTATTGTTATTTCCAGTCATTCCATCATTCTCACATCTTCAATCAATTCTTGTATCACACCTTCTACATATCGTATTTAATTTTAGTATGCATATATATTTTCGGTTGTGCGCATATTTGGTTCAATATGTATCACACAAATGTTAATCTCATCCTCCGCCCAGAGCACTGATTTTTTTCATCTATTTCAATTTGGTACTGATATTCTTAAATCTATATTTTTGCATCTATTTTTTTGTAACCATAATTGGGTTGCCATTCAGTTGCCTTTTACATTTGCCAAGCTTTTGAATGTGTATATAAGTTGTGATTGTATAAACATTTGTGTGCCTTATATTTGTATGTCTTCCCTTACATTTTTATGCCTTTCATGGTAAGCTTCTATTGATTTTGTTGTCACTTACATAATTTGTATGGCTTCCGTGGCATCATCACTTTAGTTTTTTACAAAACTGAAAAGCCTTTGCTTGTGTAAATTTCTGATATTATTTGTGTCCTTTTCACATTCTCTAATTAAGTTAACATGTGATTTTTTGGATCATGCAGGCATGGTGTGATTCAATTCGAAGTAGAAAGCTCAGAGCAGTTTGAAGAAAGATTAGAGTTTTATTTAAGCTAAGATTGAGGTGTTTTAGACTTTAAGTTTAGTAGTTAAAGAAAACGTGTACTGTCTTTCTGTTTGTTCTACACTAAGTAATTAGATATTTTGTACTACAAAAAAGTTTTGACTTTTTTTTATTGGAACACTCTTTTGTTTTATTTTCATCTTATGTAGAATATGGATGTTTTTTGTGTGAAGGTATAGGGACAAAAATTTGGCAAATAAACATAGAAATATTGTAATCAAGTCGCCAAACTGGGCGGTTTAGTTCAGTTCAATTTCTCAAACATAATGATTTGGTTCGGTTTTGAAAAATTGAAACCGATCAATAATGGTTCGGTTCAGTTTATTGACTTAAGTTGAACCGACTGAACTGTTACTCTCCTAATCTTCACCACCAGACATTAACTCTTCTACTACTACTACTACTGTTATTGCTGCTATAATTTTAGAAACTTGATGCCGGAAACCTCTGGTGATATGCTTGAGCGGATGCTTAAGAATCCACTCTCGTGACTGGTGCGAGTAATTATGTCTGTAAGACTGAGATCCTGAAGATTGGCCACCACTGTTCCATGGCTGGATTTGATATTTCCAGGTGGTTGGTGAAGATGGAGGGCAACAGTAAATTAATCTATAATGTTTAATCAGTTATTTATTAATCAATAAATGTTAATCGGTAACTTAATGAATTCTGGTAGTGATATTAAATAAATATATTGAAGGACCCTCATATCAGAATCCAATCGAACCCTAAAACATGTAACATGCATGGTGAATGCTTATCCGATTTTTGAGGTTTTGTTCATCAATCCTGACATCATTCATCATGTTCATTAGAAAAAGAAGGAAAACAAATTTATATTTTTTAGAACAATAATCGAAAATAAATTTGTATTTTTGATAAAAGGACTATTTTTTGCTAGTTTATGTTAAAGCGTGATCAATGCATATTTTAATCATTTCCTAGTTTATTCCAGATGAACTATGTCAACAAGAATGTTTTTAATTGTAGTCATATTTATTATTTCTTATGCATAAGTGACTCGTAGCTCCCATTGCAGAAGAGTTAAGGCATGTGCTGTTATATATTGATTCCCATTTAAGCCATACAAAGTATGCTATTAGTTCAACCAGTATTTTTTTTGCATATGCAAATTATAGTATCTTGATTATTATAGATTATTCATCAATCACACATAAAGTATGTGAAGTTTTTGTTGTTGCTGTATCTCCATCAAGAGTGTGACCTGGTGGTAGATAGCGTGAGGGTGCATTCCGATAATCCCACGATCAGAGTTTCACATTTAATAAAAAAAATTACTGACATATATTCAGCACTAAAATGTTCCCTATGATTCCAAATATTGCTACTAATAACTGAACTCGTCCTCGTTAAACACAGAATATGAAGGCACCACGTGCTGTTAGTTCTAGCTAATATTCTTTAACAAACAATAGAATCTGACCCCGGAATTACATCATCCTCATGCAAAAAATGAAAATTACCATGGAACTCCGATTCCCTTTAGGCGACGAGCCGTTCAAAATCCTTCTTCATAAGAGTCACGCGCCTAGCATGTAACGCACACAACATTCCATCTTCAAATAAATGAATCAGATAATCTTCGGATGCCGCCTGGAGTGACACAAGCGCTTCCGGAGTCCATCTGGTCACTAGAGTAGAGTACTGAAAGATTATTTCCCTCACATTTCTGATGAAGGGAGCAGCCGGTATCAGAAGCTTAGTACTCTTCTGGATCTGCCGAATCTCGCGGAGAGCCTTCATACTTGGTTTATATCGGTGCTTCTTCCTTCTAGGTGTCTCCGGAACATTCTATAGAGATCTGGTTCTTCAGCTTGAGTCAGGTCTACCCCTTCCTCCACTGGGAACCGATTTACGAGGTGTTCCCCGCCCCCTCGCTGCTGGAACTTCCGTTCTCGCCATCAGAATCAGATTACTATCAATAAAACAGTTCTTTCAATTCAGCAGACCCTAGATGATGAGGACATCACACCATGGATTCTACAAACTGCGTCAAATCTTATCAGTGACATAAATCCTAATTAGTTTAGGAGAAGCTCTAGTGTCCTAATCTTATTAGTGATAGAAATCCTAATTAGTTTAATTAGGAGAAACCCTAGCGTCCTAATCTTATTAGTGATAGAAATCCTAATTAGCTTAGGAGAAGCCCTAATTTCCTTATATATAAATAGTTGTAGTATTCTTTTTCAGTTGGATTTTGTTTAGATTAAAGTTAAGCTACTGCTTCTTTTTCCTGTATTCGCGCGTGTCGGCTAGATCGGCTGTTTACTTGTCTTCAAAATCCCAACTCTTATTTTTATTTCAGATTTGCAATTTCAGTTGTTTATTCATCTTGTTCTTGCTTGTTCTTCGATTGCTAGCAGGTACGAGGACCTTCGTGGTCAGGTTGATCATGCTTCCGCAAGATCAGTCACACTTCTGGAGTAGGTGTAGCGATTTCTAAGGCGCAACGTCCTGGACAGTGTAGCCGGATCGCCAACGTCTCCTCCTCCCAAATCGAAACTCTATCTCATCGAAAGATCGGGATCACATAAACTCTTATCAATTGGTAATCACAGCCAGATTTCTCGGTGAGAGATTTCTAATTTTTTTTCGTATTCTCCCCCTACTTACTGCCCAAAAATAAAATCCAAAAAAAACCCAGAATGTTTTTTGCTTTTTCGTTCTGGAATTCCAAATTTCAGTTTCTAAATTCCTCTTCTCTTAAACCCTAAGTCTACACACACTTTGAGCCTTTTTTTTTTCTTCTTGGCCTTGGCTTGTTGAATTTTCTGCTACATCGTCGTGTCTCGTTGCTGGTCTAGGTTTTTGTTCGTTTAGAGTTTCGAGTTCTTAACACGTTAGAAAACAAAAAAAATTCTTTGTTTACAGTTACGGATTTAAATTTTCGTAGTGAACTACTGCCTATTTTTAGTTAATTGTAACAAAGTTACATCCTACACTTCTGCAAAAAAAATCAGTGATAAAAAAATCGCTGAACAAAAAAATAAGAAAAGAAACCGGGTCAGTGAAAAAAAAAACTCTAAAAAAAATTCGGTGAAAAAAAAAAACAGAAAGCAATTGCAGAAGTTTTAGCTTCATTTGTTATTTGTGATAGGTTGTTCTCTACTACATGACTACATTTGTGTATAGGCTCGCGTCTCTAGCAGAGTCAAGCTTTAGGCCAGCATAGTCCCGTCGGTAAGCGTTATTCAATTTGACTTTGCCAACGTGGTTCCGGCTTGTTCCTCATTTTTCAGCCTACCCTTACAGCCCCACTACAGATTCGTCTACAACTTAAAGGTATTTTTGAGTGCCATCGATACATCAACTTTTAGAAGTTGTTTTTGATTTGTTGGCAGCCATCACCACCTGCAATGTTTGGTAAGAATTTGTAAGAACTTGTTTGAAGAAGTTGAGAGTGAGGGACTTGAACGAACCACATTCTTGAGAGGCATATATATTTCAGAAGTCACTTTATTGAGTGAACTATTTTTTCTTGAGAGAACAATTCGAGCAGCACATAGGGGCATATATATTTCATGTTTTTCTTGTGTTTTTCAATTCAAAGAATGATTGGGTGGGTACAAAAAATCAGCTTGCAGCCTTGAATACCTCGGTGGGACAAATCAACACCTCTCTCGTTGCAATCATGAATCGAGTTGAGGAGATGAGTCGTGCCCCTCTCAAAAGAACATGCACATATCAATAAACCCACGGTCAAAAAGATGAGAATGTTCTGGACACCGAGCATGGAGATGCTCGAAAGCATCAACGCAACCGCACCAACCTGTTAAATACACTGCCAAGACGAGAGGTACCTGATTATAATGATGTACTAGAAAGGAATAAATTCACCATGCCACCTTTCAATAGTAAATATGACCCTGATTATTATCGTACATGGGAATTATCTATTGATCAAAAATTTGTATGTCATGATTTTCCAAAAAATAGAAGGAGGGTTAAGGCTGTTACTAGTGAATTTATTGATTTTGCTTCGAGTATTGTCGTAAGAATCCTAATACTACACACCAGAAACTTGGGATGCATTAAAAGGAATAATACGAGCTAGATTTGTTCCTTCATACTATGCACGTGATATGTTAAAAAAATTACAACAGTTTGGACAACGTACTAAAACTACATAGGAGTATTACCAACAGTTGCAAATAGCTATTCTGCGTAGTGGTTTAGTAGAAGATGTAGAGGCTACTATGTCTAGATTTATGAGTGGATTGAACCGTGAAATTCCACAAATTTTAGGTTATAAAGAATCCAATCCCGTTACTCCTTTGTTTCATGTTGCTTGTAATGCTGAAAAAGAAATGCAGGGATGTTGCAATGATACGAAAACTAACTTTTTTGTAGGAAGTGCTGATTCTTGGCCTCAACGCACTTTTGAGGTGCCATCAAATCATGTAGCTCATGTGCCTTCTTTGGATTACACCCCACCATATACATCTAAATCGTCACGTCGCATATCTGAAATAACCAAGGAATTAGCAGAAACACACACTAATAGTCCTTCATCAGTTGAACCTTCTGGCCAAACGAGGGATGTTCAATGCTTACTATGCAACAGATATGGTCATGTATGCATAGACTGTCCAAGCAAAACTGACCATGTAGAGGAGGATGAAAAGTTCGACAACTTAATAGGTCCAAATATGATAGAGAAACATGATTTAACAGCCAAATCGCATCCACCTCCGCATTACAACCAATGGTTTGTTAATAGTAGCAGTTTAAAGGTAACCCGATTTTTTAACATTCAATTTGATATTGGTTCATATCATAATGTTCTTGATGGTGATGTAGTGTCTATGCAAGCATGTCCTGTGCTTTTAAATAGACTATGACAGTATGATAAAGACTCATTGCATCAGGATAGAACTAACCAATATTCTTTTGTTCATCAAAATAAGAAAATTGTGTTACATCATATGTCTCATGAAGCTATTTTAAAGGATGAAATTGCTAGAGCTAGTAAAGAAAAAAATCAGGAGCTTATAAAAACAGAAAATCAAAGTGTGATAAGGGAACTTGATCAACATAAAAAGAGAAACCCTAAACTAGTTCCTGAAAAGAAAAGTAGAATTAAGTTGAAAGGTGCTTGTTTTATTGCTACCACATCTGATATGCATGAATTAGATTGTAATACTTCTATTTGTTATGTTATGATTTGCAAAGAAGCTTTATTTTCGCTTAAAGATATATCTTCTTCTTTGCCTCTTGCTGTCACTAATCTTTTACAGGAGTACATTGACATTTTTCCTGAGGACGTACCACCGGGGCTACCTCCAATTCGTGGAATTGAACATCAAATTGACCTAATTCCCGGAGCATCTCTACCAAATCACGCATCATACGAGACCAAGCTGGGAGAAACTAAGGAAATAGAGCGCCAAGTTAGAAGACTGATTGAGAAAGATTTAGTTGTTTGTTCCACATTTAATACCGTAGATGCCATACCTTACTTGGCACTAGAGGAAGAGCTTGTGTCGAGGACGACTCAAATGCAAGAAGGGGAGGATGATGAGGACATCACACCATGGATTCTACAAACTGCGTCAAATCTTATCAGTGACAGGAATCCTAATTAGATGAGGAGAAGCTCTAGCGTCCTAATTAGTTTAGGAGAAGCCCTAGCGTCCTAATCTTATTAGTGATAGAAATCCTAATTAGTTTAGGAGAAGCCCTAGCGTCCTAATCTTATTAGTGATAGAAATCCTAATTAGCTTAGGAGAAGCCCTAGTTTCCTTATATATAGATAGTTGTAGTATTCTTTTTCAGTTGGATTTTGTTTAGATTAAAGTTAGCTACTGCTTCTTTTTCCTGTATTCGCGCGTGTCGGCTAGATCAGCCATTTACTTGTCTTCAAAATCCCAACTCTTGTTTTTATTTCAGATTTGCAATTTCAGTTGCTTATTCATCTTGTTCTTCAATTGCTAGCAGGTACAAGGACTTTCGTGGTCAGGTAGATCATGCTTCCGCAAGATCAGTAACACTTCTGGAGTAGGTATAACGATTGCTAAGGCGCAACGTCCTGGACAGGGTAGTCGGATCGCCAACGTATCCTCCTCCCAAATCGAAAGTCTATCTCATCGAAAGATCGGGACAACATACACTCCTATCAATTATCATCATGACAACTCAGTTTCTGTATGTTACAGTGACCCTGCTAAACTTTAATTCCTTTCATATATGCCAACCAAAAATTAAGAGAGAAAAAAACTAATAGAAAGCCTGAATCACACTATACGTTCTGAATATGAAGAGAGATAACTCATATGCGTCTTTCAAACCACTGACTTGAAAAACGCTTATATGGGAGTCTGAAGGCAAGTGAACACTAGCCATTACTAGCAAGTAGTAAAAGAGGATATTAAGAAAAGACAGACGATCGAGATCATTCAAACGCATGTCGTGGCAAACAAACGAATGACTGTAAAGTCAGGCATGGTATAGAATAACACTGCTAAACGAGTTCAAAGGTGCAAGCAACAGAATCTGCTGGTGAATCTATTCTTCTCGAACCCTGTGCAAATTTGTTAGCCTATTAATCTCATATATAACAAGTGAATACTTCATTTGCTTTATAAACAAATCTGTAAAGTCAGGGCTCCACAAAAAGGTACGTATCTAAATGAGCTTCCAAATCATTAGCCTGGCAAGCAAGAGAGTGGCTGGCTACTTTTCCCCAGCCAGATTAAAACGGCAGAGTGTGTAAACCTAAAAAAACTAAAGTTGGAAGGGGCAAGCTAAATACACTTGCAGTGGCGGTACTACTGGGTGAACGTCGGAGGCAACTGTTCACGCAGGTTTCGATCAAACGTTTCTATTTTAACGTAAAAATATTATATTTTTAATTTTTATCCTCCAATTAAGTCTAAAAATATAATATCTCTTAATTTTGTATCTCAGACATCTTAAAAAAATTTATACCCTCAATTAAGCTTAATAATATTATATTTTTCATTTTTGTACCTCATTCAATTTAAATTTTTTTCATACCCCAAATTAAAATTTCGAATTCCGCCACTGTATACATGGGAACTGAGCTCAACATTCTAAATTGTTTATCAAGTATCATCAAGCTAAATTTAACATTCTATCAACTCAGTTTAAGCATGCGTAAATACCAGAATCTGATGATAACAGATGCAATGGTGATAGAGTAGGCATGCGGAACCACTTGCGATTGGAAGGGCATATGAACGGACATGTCGTGCGGTGGGGAGGCGACTGGTGAGCTTCAGCACCAGCAGCACGGGCGACGGACAAACGGAGGAAGGGAGAGGTCGGTTGGGGTGCACGTGCTCTGGAAGGTCCGATCCTAACTCTAAATTTCCAATTTGACTTTTCTTTTCAGAACTACACCGGTTCAAAATTCAAACGCAAATTTTCGGGCGCACTCAGACCACCTCATTTGGGTGCTCTCACTCCTAAGACGACGTAAATTTGATTTGTTTTCATTAAAATACTTATTCATCTCTCAAATAAACAGTAAATAAATAAAATTTTCATTAATATTTTACATTAATATTCATTTAATTTTAACTATATTCATTGGATAATTAATTCATTATATGAGCCGATATGTTCCATCAAATGAGTTATTATGTTTATCAGATTTGATAATATGTTCATGAGATGAATAAATTATTTTTTAATGAATATAATATAAATTTTTGAAATAATTATTGTTATTTTTTTATTTGGAATTTTCTTTTAAAATAATTTTTTTAATTTTTTCTGATTTTTTTATTTTTTATTTAAGAAATAAGAGGGTGTATTAATGAAAACAACATAAAAATATGTCGTTTTGGAGCGAGATGGGTGCTCTCCGTCCACCCATGAGTGATTGAAATTCAAATTAGCTCACCCTATGTTTATTTTCAAATTTTTTTATTTTAATTATGTGCTAAAAATTATATATTAATGTGTGGGTCTATTTTAATTTTAAGAAAATTTTTATGACTTTTTTTTTAATTTTATAACTTATAATAGCCTATATATAAACAAAATAAAAAAATAAAAAATTGACTGGGTCCCCTTTGACCTCAGCACATGCATTTGCTCTGGACTTCGCCTGTTCAAATTAGTCGCATTTTTAATTCAAACTGAATTCCTCCCTTCCCATCAAGTTTGGAATATGTGAACACAAATTATTACAAATTCCTATCAAGTTTAGGTGTCTTGAAATCTAATATTTAAAAGTACGACTCTTTAAAAAAAATAAAAAATATTTTTTTTTCTTTCAAAATTGCAGCTCAAAATTATGTTTCCCGCTAATGCTACAATTCACAACTTTGGAATACTTGCGTGGTTTTCATATGGATTGGACCTTGCCGTTAAATCGTAGTTTATTACTGATATTTTGAATTATCACATGCCCCAAAATTTATTTTATTTGTTAGCAAGGCACAATTTAAAATTGTATTTTTTCAATCAAAATTGTAATACTGTATAATCTTTTTTTTATTTTTTACTTGTTATCTAACCGAATTTTTAATTTTCAGTGACAATTTAATATCGACAACTACTTTAACACGTCAAATATTAATCACTTCTTTATCATAATCAACAAAAATTTCATTTATCACCAGTAATAATCTAACAATTTTACTTTTTGCATGAATTTTGTTAAAAATATTAACGACCTACTTACTTCTTCTGTCCTCTTTTACATGTCGCTTAATTGAATTTTTTGTCTACTTTTACTTGTCACTTAACACTTTTCAATGCATATTTAATGTCTACAACTAACTTAAAAAATCAAACAGTAATAATTTCACCATCATAATCAATAAGAAAGTAATTCTACACCAGTAATAATTCACCAATTTTACCTTTTACACAAAATTTTAAAAATATATATTAGATTTTTACCTATTAAATTCGTCCAACCACTAGCATTAAATATCACAATGTTATTTTTTTTCAACACTAACGAATTTTTTCTTTCCTTTTATAGTAAATTCAAAATTAATTTCTATTTTTTTCTTTCAACATTAAATTCGTTCAACCGCTCATCTACGAAAATGTCATCACTTTTTTACCTTAGTGCCGTCACTGCTAAGTATTTCCGACAATTATGCCATTAACTTTCAATTAATGGCATAATTGAAATTTTACTAGTACTAGTACTCTCACTCTAGATTCTATAGAGAAGCCAGAAACTGAATATTTAAATATTCTAGATTCAACGAAAAGTCATCGCTTTTCTTTCAACATTAAATTCAACGTATATTTGACTAGTACTCTCACTCTAGATTCTAGAGAAAAGTCAGAAAATTCTCCCTCCTAACCCATGGTTTTTCTTATATTTAAATATAGCTATTAATATAATATTATTTTTAATGTATAATGTTAATATATAAGTTAAAACACATAAGATATAATAATCAACACATATAGGGGAGGGTTCCACTGAGAACCGCAAATCATGTGAGAACTAAGAACTTAAGACAAAAATGTCATTTTGTGTCTTGTGTCTTGTGGACGCGTTTTGTGTCTTGTGTGTTCACATCATTTTTGCCTTGAGTTCTCAGTTCTCACATGATTTACGATTTTCAACTGAACCTCCATGTAACACATATAAATATATAACTAATACATAAAGTTTACAAATATAGCACATTATGATAATAGATAACTAATAATAATGTATTTAATTATCGTACTTAAAGTTTAAAATAGTTAATGTATAACTATAAAGAAAACAATTAAAGTTTTCTTTATATTTTTAACGTTTTAATGTTATGATTGATATTAGTTATATAATTATTAATTAAGATAATATGTTAATGTTACTATATAGTTAACACTTTATATAACGTACTAATAATAGCTTATAAAAAACATTAACTGGTAATTAAGAACTCATTACGTCATTAACAGTATATGTATTTATTAAAATATATCACTTATGTATTACATTAATTATTTTTAATATTGTACACTTAATGCAAGTTAATCATTTTAAGATGACATATACCTAAGTTTATTAATTTAAAACTGTTTTATCATATTATATTGATAATGACATATTACTAAGTATGTAATGTTTTCATTGATAACAGATAATAAGTATAATTGACTAAATGTTAGTGAATTGATAACAACATATGTTTAATAGTCATGATAGGCCCATAACATTTAAAGAATAACTTATGTTACAAAATAGGCACTATTTGTTGTAAATATTAATAACATTTACTAAAAATATAATCATTGTCATATTTGTAAAAATATAATTGAAATCTGATACAATAACATTATTTAACAAGTATACCTAAATATGTTTATTATATCATACGGAGATTAGATAAAATATATGATATTATTTGTTATATTTAAATAACCCTTAAGATACATAACTTTAAAATTGTTATTAAGTACCATGTGACAAGTTTAAATATATTTTAACTATGTTATTATAACATGTGTTTAATATCTATATATATAACAGAATAGGATTGGGAGCGTCGTCGGTTCGGTTCGATCCCAGTCAGTTTGGTTCGGTTCGGTCCCGGTTGGTTTGGTTCGATTTAAAATCGGTCGGTTCAGTTCGGTTCCGGTTGATTCGGTTCGGTTCGGTTTAAAATCGGTTGGTTCGTTCATTTTTAAATGTTAGTGGATCGGTTCGATTTTAAATGTTCGGTTTCAAATTTCAAAAAACCGATGACTAATAATTTAGTTTGATTTTTAATTTTTCTCAAACCAGACCGATCCAATCCGTCGGTTCGCCGGGTACTCTGCTTGTGATTACATAAGAAAACTTAGTGAATAAAATAATGGGAAAACTACAAAAAGGGTGTATGAACTACCATATTTTTACAAATTGCGGGCGTAACTATTGATTTTTGCAATTTTCAGGTTTTTACTTTTCTGGGGTCATGTTGTAATTAAATAAACTTCAATCTCATCCAGAAATATTTTAGTCTAATTATTAATTGAACCCTTACCCTTTGTTAATCAAAACAATATCGTTTTGACTTTTGACCTATTTTATTTTTTATATAAATTTATCTTATAAATCTCATTTCTATTTTATTTATTTATTTTTCATTTAATTTAAGAAAATGAATATTAGAAAATGTAGAAGTACACCCGGTAGGAACCCAAAAAACATATTACTGGGACATATTTTGTGCAAGAATTCGGAGATGAAGATATGTTTATGTGGGTTGTGATTTTATAGGAAATGTGGTTGGCTTCATTGCTTCAATTTTGGGTCTTTTTAGATTGATTCGTGACAACACACTTAGCAAACCAAATCTCTAGCTCATCCCTAGCAACATTATCAACTTTGGAACTCTTGAAACCCTTAACATTTCATTAAACAATTTCTCAAACCCTCCCAACAGCCACCAATTCCTTGAAAAGCCTCAAGCTTTTGAATCTGGAAACACCAATTTTGTGGGGTTACTTTCCATCCGGACTGCTAATCCCTAACTTCACTTGATGTCTAATCCAACATTTTTTAGGTTCCTACCGGGTGTGCTTCTACATTTTTTAATCTCCATTTTCTTAAATTAAATGAAAAATAAATAAATAAAATAGAAATGAGATTTATAAGATAAATTTATATAAAAAATAAAATAGTTCAAAACGATATTGTTTTGATTAACAAAGGGTAAGAGTTCAATTAGTAATTAGACTAAAATATTTCTGGATGAAATTGAAGTTTATTTAATTACAACATGACCCCAGAAAAGTAAAAACCTGAAAATTGCAAAATCAATAGTTACGCCCGCAATTTGTAAAAACATGGTAGTTCATACACCCTTTTTGTAGTTTTCCCTAAAATAATTATTAAGATACACATTAGTTTTAATAAAAGCGTTCATGTAACATTTTAACGGTATTCGTTAAATCAATATATATTATCGTCTTCAATTTACAAACTATTCATAATAGGTGATATTAATGTTTTGATTAAGTACTTAAATATTTATATTGTTAACACTAATTAAAAGATACTAGGCTATTAACTATATATAAAAGGAGAAATTTTTGGGTGGAGTGTGTCCACCGCCACGCGGTGGACACACTTCACCCAAGAATAACTCATATAAATGTTATGTGTACATATAAACTTAATAATGTATACATTATAATACCTAATTATATTTGTAAATACTTAGGTTTAAATATGTTAACAATATTAGCTATACATAACTGATATAATTAACTTACATTATAACCT
The DNA here is from genome assembly GCA_002312845.1 of Kalanchoe fedtschenkoi. Taxonomy (NCBI): domain Eukaryota; kingdom Viridiplantae; phylum Streptophyta; class Magnoliopsida; order Saxifragales; family Crassulaceae; genus Kalanchoe; species Kalanchoe fedtschenkoi. The sequence goes on along the minus strand of NQLW01000033.1, from coordinate 45,689 downwards.
AATTAAATATTAAAATAAATATTTGTAATATGAGTGTTGTTTATTAAGATATACTAATGTGATAATACTTATAATATATTCTTGTAAACGTACTTTTAAACATAATAGCTATATGCATATTAATAATAGCTTATGTAAAAACGTAAGCTTAATTGTTATAAACATTGTATTAAATGTGCAATAGTTATTGTCACAAATTAGTATATTAAAACACTATAAACATACATGTCAATATATTGTTATATATGGGAGGGATCCGTTAAGAACCTCCTTATATTAAGAACCTTGTGAACCAATCATATTCACCGATTTGTTTTTAAATTAAACACAACTAAAACAATAGGATTAATGAATGTGAGACATAATTAATTTTCATTTGATATAATGAAGTGAGAGGTGTTAGTGACATTTATGTAGTGCCGATTAAGAAAAAAAAGTAGTTTTCCTGTAATCGCGCTTAAATATTTGATTGACGAATTTTGTCTCCTTGATTTTTGGATTTTGTTTCCTTGATTTCCGGATTTATGATTTCTGACTTATAACTTTCTCAATATTTTTTAATTTTTTTCTAGTGAACACTTTTTTCTGATTTTATACAAACATTTTTTTTATTTTGGTAGTGAACATCAATAGTTAACATGTTCACTATCGAAGCTCTGACTGTTTTGTGCATTACAGTAACAGCGACATAGTGGATTATGGAGAATCAAACAATTTATAAATGGTGAACATATGATTGAGTGATTTGCGAATAAAAATTATGTATATAATCAAAGAGAAAAAAGAGAAAATTAAATATATGATGGAGTGATTTGCTCCTAATTAATCAGGTGAGATTTATGTAATATAGTTACTAAATAAAATCTAATAAAGCATAATAAATAAAGTCAAAAAAATGAGATATCGTAATCAAAATACGGTCGTTTTGTGAACAAAATGATTGGTCCATGTTTGTCCACAAGGTTCTCAACTTAAAAAGGTTCTCATCTGATCCACCCACTTTATATATATATATTTTTTTTACAACTCGAACATAATTACATTACAATAAACCAAATCATCATTGAAACAGACATTTAGTTTGTTGTTGCTTCTTCCATGTTCAAACCCAAAGGAATTCTCATGAGTTACAGGGCTTGTTATTGGCTTTATAGATTATTTACTTCCTGAGAATTATCACCAGGACGGTATGTAGAAGGAAACTTGCATCTAGGGATGTGCATCGGTCCAAATTCGGACCCGAACCGATTTGAACTGAAATCGGAATTGGCACTTTTTAAGGACCGAAGACCAGACCGGTTCCAAATTGGTCTAGACCAAACCGGACCGGTTTGGACCGGATTCATAAAAAATAATTAATTTTTATTCGAATATTAATAATAAATATTTTGTTATTTATATATTAAATAAATTTTATTTAATTATTATATTAAAAATATTATAAATTATTACAAATTGGTGGAATTGGTCCGGGTTTGGACCGGAAACTGGAATCAACAAAATCAGTGGACCGAAGACCGGACTGGAATCAATCGATCCGGTCCGGTTCGATCTATTTCAATCCGGTTCCGGATCATTTTCCGGTCCGGACCGATTTATGTACACCCCTTTGCATCAGGTGTTATTTATCACCTTTTGCCACAACTACATCATCATCCTCTTCCAGATCGGTGAGGGAGACATCCTCATCATTGCCGCTTATAAGTATGTTTCTAGCAATGCTACCATGCACATCTGGAGCTTCCTCATTGAACCAGTCATCACCATCATCATCGTCGCTGTGAACTAAAATCTCTGAGGAGCCATGGTTAACATTCTGCCGAGTCTTCCTTTGGGCCAGGATTATCAGTGGGAAGATTGTCATCACAAGCTAGTACCATCGTTTATCTGGGGTTCCAAATCTGTGGTAGATGAACCAGCTGGCACATCTTTTGTTGAGGGCTTCATGGACTGCAAAAGGGGCATCTTGAACATTGGTTGACACGACAAATTTTTGGGTGGACTGTGTCCATCACGTGGCGGTGGACACAACTAATGGGGAGTTGCCACGTGGCGCGTTAGAAAGTAAAAAAAAAATCGAATCAATGATAAATCGTCATGTGTAATTTTAATTTTTCAACGCGTCACGTGGCGATTCTCTATTAATAGTGTCCACCGTCATGTGGTGAACACAGTCTACCCAAAAATCAGTCAGTTGACACGGGGTCCCTTCAGGCTGCTTAACCTTTCTCCGGTACTTAGGAGTCCTGAGTCAGCATCGCCCTGGCTTCAACTATCTGCGCACATCACCCAATCGCGTAGATACAAACAATTTCAGCAACAATACAACACTTCATAATCAAAAACAAAATTGAAAATCAATGACATTCACAACCTGTTCCCAGCCCCACATTTATGAAGGAATTCAGCATACAGTCAGTAAGCATTTTTCCTAGTCTGTTAATTCCATAAAAATATACTGCAAAGCTCAAAATTTCTAGCATGCGTGACACCAAGCCAATAGCCAAAACATCAAAGCTGAAGATGTAAACTTACTTTCGGAGTTGACAAAGTCAAGGCATCATATTTATCAAGCTTAGGATGCACCAGCACGAAGTATATCATCCTGACCAGAAGCGGCCCTCACTCATATTATCAGGACACAGCTCCCACCTCAGATCAGCCAGCTCTGGAACCTGACGCTCCACAGCGCGCGCCCACATGCGCTTGTTGACAATCATTCAAAGCAAACTCGATCATCAACATCAGAATCCTCCGGGAGAGGAAACCTCACCCAAGTCCGGGGATGCACCACAAGGTCCTTGACGAAAGCCAAAACCTCCTCCGTCACGCCGACAACACTCTTGTCCGTGTATTCATGTTTTCCATCTTCATCATCAACACCGTCAGGTCGAATCTAGAGAAGCTTCGAGATCCCGGCCTTCAGCAAAATCACTCCTTATTCCATCAATCTTCCCCGAATCGGCTTCATCGCTTCCCGACTCGTCGTCATTTTTCGAACTTGGCTGCGGAGGAGGCGCCAGAAAGGACGCGACGCCACGTCATTGCCGCGCTAGCGAGTTTTTGATCTCAGACAGGTCATCCTTCACGCCGCGTCCCTGTGGACCTTCCAGCGGCGATGAAGGTGAGGACGCCGAATGTTTTTGCTCATCTGATACTTTACGATCCTCCTCCGGCGAAAATCCGGCGGCATCGTTGACGGTGAGAGAGTTGGCCTAATATATTGTTATAAAAGGTTAGCTATAACTCTTAAACTTCACTCCCTCCATCTTTTTTTTTACATGTAGTTTAAAATTAATTTTTATAGATTAAGATGAAGTTAATACTAGCGGTTGAACAAATTTAATATACAGGTGTTTAATAGTTTTTTAACAAAATTCGTGAAAAAAGTAAAATTGGTAGATTATTATGGTGAGGAATGAATTTTCTTTATTAATAATGACAAACAAGTGATTAATATTTGACATTTGAAGATGATTATAGATATTAAATATGCATTGAAAATTATTAAGTGATAAATAAAAATGAACAATAAAATTTGATTAAGTGACCTATAAAAGAAGACAGATGGAATATAATTGTATCATATATTTGAGATTAAACACAATAATAGATATATGAGGTGAATTTATCTTTCAATTTTTTTTAATTCACGGGAATGGGGATGCTCGGAGTGGAGAGCTTCGTTTAGGTCAGCTTCATCGGAGCTTGATCTGCGTATCAGATCTGGTGGTCCCGAAGTTCATCAACTGGCCTTGCTTCTGTTGGAGCTGCGAGTGTTTCTCAATTTGACATCCATTCAGAGTCCATCTGGGCGACGAAAGTTTTTGAAAAGCAATGCCGCAATTAATATCTTTCTTTTTGGAGCCTTTGGTGCATTGAGCATCAGGTCTTTAGTCTAACAAAGAGAAATTATTGCCCTAAAAGTAGAAAAGGAATCACTTGCATTAAGCAATAAGGAGATGAAAAAAATCTTGTGGGATTGGAAGCAGCAGCTCTATGCTGAAGCATCAAATGTTGAGTCTGATGTTGTGCTTCTCGCAAAGTTCAAAACTATTTAAAGACTCTATAATCATTTGATATTTTATTTGACACTTAAATTTACGCATATATCAGTTACTGATAACAATGATGTCATATGTAACCTATAATACTTTACATAGTTAATAATTAATAAGTATATAAGTAGTTAGTCATTTAAGTAAAAGGGAAAATTACAGAAAAGGGGTATGTATTACCACTTCTTTCAATTTAAAGGGCATTACTACCAGATTTTGTAATTTCAAGGTTTTGGACTCTTATGAAATTTATCAATTTACCCCCACAAGTTTCTGTATTTATGAAATAAATCTGTACATTTAAATCAGTGTCAACATGTTGTCAAATTCAATTAACACCTTTTCAAAGTACTTAAAATAAATCCTTAAATAAAAATTACGCACATTCGAATTTCAATCTAAGAATCTCATAGATAATGCCAATTTATATTCTAATTCGGAAATGAAATGTAACAGACTTATAATAAAAAAGACAATGTTTCATATCTGAAAAGCCATGCAATTTGAGCAATATGGTTATGCTCAATCTTCATATGAAATCGAGTACACTAACTCGGTTCATATCTCTAGCCAAAATGAGTAACCATATAAAACAAAAAAAGGCCAATTCACGACTTCAATCATGACTAAAATACGGTCACTTGATGTTGAAGGTTGTGTACGGTTGAAAACCACACTTTGTGCCTCCTCTTGATGGTAAAATAATAGGACCTCTAGATTCCGGAGGCCTATATTGCACATCATTTTCTCTATTCTCGTAAGTACGTTGCCACCCTCTAACTGGCGGTCCATTTGTTCTCTATAATTATATTGAAACTCTAAATCAAAAGAGAACAATAATCACATAATATATGCATCAGAATAATTTGAAGTTTTCTGAAACACATAAAGTTGTATTACTTAGAAACAAAAATCTTACATAATCTAATAAAAATATAAGCGCACCTGACTAAATCCTCATGGTAGTCGAGTTAGCAGGCTTTTCCGTTCAACCTATGTGAAAGTGAATGTTAATTTATGACTTTACAAAATCAAAACAAACAATATTTCTGCCAAAATACGCATATATAATGTACCTTAGCTTTCTTCACTTGTCCGTTCTCATCTCTCCCACTAGGTGTGTTGCTACTCGTTGTTTGAGAATTGAGGCATGATGCTCTTACTTTCTTTTGTTTGTCTCTAAATCTTGTAACTCTAATATCATTAGCATTGGAAGTTGCCTACTACATCACTGGGCTGGACATTATGTGGCTTTGTATCTGTTTGGATTACTTTCTATTGTGTGTTGAACATTACGCAAATGTTGTGTATTGCCTTTGTCAGAAGAAAAGCTGGCCGATATCCTAAAGAAGATGAGTGTCTGTGGGCTTACTAGACTGACCATTAAGAGTCATCTCCAGGTCTTTCTGCTGGCTTGAGTTTACTGTTTTAGATTCTTGATATGTGTGGTAGCGCTGTCAATTGAGTAAGGTAGACTCAGACCCAGATCCGCCAGACCCGTTCTTTTAGGATTTGGGTCTACCCATTTGGGTTTATGGATTCGTTAGGGTCTACCCATTTGGACCCATTCGGGTCTTGTACCCATTTAGATTCATTATGTTTTATTCATTGATCCTTATAATGGATCTTTTTGGCTTCTTTTTTATAATTAGTTTATAATGGAAGATCTTAAATGGTGTTATGTGTGACCAAGTTAATGAAATATACTCTTGTGTATAACAGACCTATCGTAGAAAGCAGAAAAGTGCAAGAACAGGTATGTTATTATCTCATTTTGCTTTTTGGCTAAACTAATCATAGTTGCGGTTCAAAAGAAATATTTCTCAACGCTTTATCCAATATCCACTATTTGATTAAAAATCTCAAACAAATAGTAAGTTAGGCTGACTGTGAAGCTCAAGTGTACTTGTTGCATAATGTTTTCATGTTCCATGATGTTCTGGCGACCTATCTATTTTTAAATGGTAGTTCTTGTTATGCATCACCCGTTTAGCCGTTTACGTCTATTAAGTACCTGAGATTTGTTAAATCGTTATCAAATAATGTGTTGTTAGACATTCACCAGCTTCTCAACTCCGGCGCACTCACCATTTCGCCGTCGTCATGACGAAGACGAGACAAGCTGCAGCCAGCGGATCGGCTTCTAGAAAGTCGAAGAGACTCGTCGAGCTCCACCCTAAAAACGGCCACGTGTCAGAAAACGATCACGTTTCACTTTCAGAGCCTGTTAATGGCGTACCTGCTGCTGGTGAGATATTGGAGACGAGAAGTGGTAGAAATGGAAGATCGGTTCATCGGGGAGCCTGTTCCCACTGAGAAAGCAAGGGTTAAGTGGCCTCATAGAGTCATAGGTATCAGAGCCAGGACGAGGAACAGAAGGAGAAGATCAATGTGGTCAGTAAGAAAAGAGGTTTGAAAAGTAGTGAAGAGGATGAAGTGCCTATACAAGCTCGCTGCCATTACACTCAGGGTGTGGTTGATGAAGAGGTGCACTATGAGCTCTTTGATGATGCTCATATGATGGCTGATGATGGGCGATTCCGTATATATGTCGGATAGTCGAGATATTTGAGGCAGTGGATGGGAAACCTTATGTAACCTGTCAATGGTATTATCGAGCAAAAGATACGGATATTAAATAACATTGGCAGTTGATTGATAAAAAGTGAGTATTTGTGTCTGAAGTGAAAGATGACAACCCATTGAATTGCCTCATTCAAAAGTTAAAAATTGTGAAGGTTAGTTTAGGGGCAGAAAAGAAGGTCATTGCTTGCAATTATTATTACGATATGAAGTATTTGTTGCCATACTCATCTTTCATCAAAGTGCCAAAGGAAGACGTGGCCAAAGACGAGGTGCCATCAAGCGAAAAAATTTCAAATTTGTCCTTTTAGCTTCGTTTGCTATCAAATGTACCTCGCTCTTGGTTTGTTATCCATTCTACCCTATTTTTACATTTTCGTGCTTTGGAACCACGAAGATTACATGTATCTTGTTGTCGCTCGGTCAGCAGCCTATATGGCGATACGTGGCATCTTCGTTTTTTGAAATAACGAAGATGTTTATTATTTTCGCTGTCCTGAACCACGAAAATGGTTGGTGAGAACTTCGTGGTTTTAAACCACGAAGTTATTCTTTTACCCGGTCAATGAGCCCACAATTCACTCAACACAGTCTCTCTCCCACTTCTTTTACCCAGTCAATGGGCCCACAATTCACTCAACACAGTCTCTCTCCCACTTCTTTTTTTTATAACTTCGTGGTTTAAAACCACGAAGTTCTCACCAACCATTTTCGTGGTTCAGGACAGCGAAAATAATAAACATCTTCGTTGTTTCAAAGAACGAAGATGCCATGTATCGCCATGTAGGCTGCTGACCGAGCGACAACAAGATACATGTAATCTTCGTGGTTCCAAAGCACGAAAATTTTAACCATCTTCGTGGTTGGAAACCACGAAAATGTAAAAAAATGGTAGAATGGATAACAAACCAAGAGCGGGGTACATTTGATAGCAAACGAAGCTAAAAGGACAAATTTGAAATTTTGTCGCCATCAAACACCGAATCTCCTTTGTTGCTTCTCGACATGTACGCTGGTTGCGGGGCAATGCCTACAGGCCTTTGCATAGGTAGCAAACTTTCGTTTTCAATCTTGTAACTAGGTGGACAGTTGATTTAAACCAGTATGCTTGTGAAAGCTTGAGATGGAATCACCCAGAAACTGAGGTGCGGAATGAAGTTGCAGCAAATTTCTTAATTTTTTTGAAAGAATGGAAGAGATTATGAGCCACCTTTTCTTTGATCAACGAGAGTGGAGTGAAAATGTACTCTAGTCTCTTGTTGGAGGTGGAGGAAGATGCAGTAAATGATGCCGAAGAAGACTCTGCTAATAGTAAAGATTCTGAAAATTTCGAAATTGATGAGATTTTGGACATATGCTATGGTGACCCTAATAAAGCTGAAAAGAACAACTTGTATTTGAAGGTTCGTTGGAAAGGTTATGGACCGGATGAGGATACCTGGGAGCCCATTGATGGACTGAGCAACTGTGGCAATAGTGTAAAGGAACTTGTGGTGAATGATACAATTCCAAAAGATTACCGTTACCTGGAGATGTAGACATAATATGTGGTGGGCTTCCTTTCCAAGGGATTGGTGGATTTAATTGGTTCAGAAATACAGCGAGTCCTTTAGACGATCCGAAGAACAACCAAGTTATCATATTCATGGACGTTGTTGATTATTTGAAGCCACGGTTTGCGTTGATGGAGAATGTAGTCGACATTTTAAAGTTCAAGGATGGATATGTTAGTGGTTATGCCCTTGGACGTCTTATTGGAATGGACTATCAAGCCAGAACTGGCATTTTGGCTGCAGGATGCTATGGCTTGCCCCAATTTCGCATGCGAGTTTTCTTTTAGGGTGCTCGTTATACTGAGATAGTTCCTCAGTATCCGTTGCCCACTCATGATGTCGTGACTAGGGGTGGTGGTCCCGTTAAATACGAGAATCTAGTTGCATATGATGAGGGTCACAAGGTGGAGTTGAAGAAGAACATATTACTCAAGGATGCAATATCATATTTGCCTCCAGTGACAAATTCTTGTAAAAAAGATGAAATGCGCTATTCAATGGATCCAGAAACTGATTTTCAAAGCAGTATAAGAATAAAGAAAGATGAGCCTTGTATGCTGCAAGATGTATTATACGATCAGCGTGCACTTCCCCTCAATATCGATGACTATGAGCGGGTTAGAAAAGTCCGAAAAAGGAAGGGTGCTAATTTCAGGGACTTATTTGGGGTGCTCGTGGGTAATGAAAATAGAGTTTATTTCGATCCTAAATGGACAGAGTTTTGCTATCTTCAAGAAGTCCTTTGGTTCCAACTTACGCCATGCACTTTGAAGATGGAACTTCCCCAAAACCTTTTGGATGACTGTGGTGGGATGAAACTGTCCCTACTATTGTCACCAGAGCCTAGCGCCATAACCAAAGAATCTTACATCCAAAGCAGGACAAAGTGCTAACCATTCGGGAATTGATTTCTTGGCACCAAATAATTTGTGTTTCTTTAACAAAAACACTTTTAGTTTAATTGGTGAACCGAAATAATATTTTGTTTAAGTTTGAATTAAAAAAATCTGATCTGGTTTAGTTAAATCTTCACTTAATTTATATATGATTTAATGGTTGAATTAGTAAATTAAGTTGATTAAATATGGTTCAATTGTTGTGCCAAGAAATCAATTTGATTTATTTTGATTTAAGAACTCATTTTTTATTATATTGGTTCAATTGTTGAATCAATTAGTTAAAACAAAATTCAAAGGGTTGAATTATCCAATTGAATATCGAGCTGGTTAATTATTCAAGTATTGACTTAATTAAATCCAATTAAGATAATTCAATTAAGAGAGTTTATTTAAATCAAATTAAATGAAAAAAATAAATTGATTTAAGTTTTAAGTTAATTGTATATGGTTTAATTTTCTGATTCAATTGTTGGATCAATAACTAAATCAGATTCAGTCGTTGATTATTTTAATTGAATAGTTTGATTGAATTAATATTTAATTATTAAATTAGTTAAATCCATTCATTTAGTTTAATTAAAAAGGTTCAATTAAATCAAGTAAAAATAATTACGAACCACTTTTCGTATTGGATCTTGGGAGGGATTGCTTTTGCACAAAGTAGGTGATATTCTGCTCAATTCGAAGAGTTTGTAAAATTAACATTGAAAATTAGAGATAAGATGATGTAAAATAGATTGCAGCCCCAAAGAAATAGGAAACAAATTATATTTTGCCAAAAATTCATAAAAATTTCAGTTGCAAAGTGACTATCAAAACAACTAAATTTGTCCACAAACTTAGAGTGATTCAAACAGGTCACAGTCTGGACGCAAGCCGCTATGAGCTGCAACATAGCTAGAAACTCCTTACAGTAGACTTTCCCGCAACGTGAACACAAAATGCTTTGGGGCTACTATGGGCTCACAAGGAGGTCGTAACTCCGTCCTAGTCTGATCGTAAATATATTGTAGCCACAAAATAGTCACAAATCTCTCATAAGATATGACCGTAACATCGTTGAAATTTATTCAAGAAATATCTGAGGGGGGGCTAACTTGGTCACGCACCTTCGGCCACCAATTTGGCAGCAAAGTGACAGTAATTTCACTTTTATGGACAATTTGTAGGTACATTTGTGGCCAAATCTCCATACAAAAAATGTTTTTTTTAGTAAATGCAGTTAAACAATTTATAACAATGTATTAACCATAAGAATATTATTTTTAATATTCACAACTAATTATTTTTATTAACAATATATAATATTTATGTGTGAAAAATATGAGATTTGATGTTTATGAATGAAATTTATCAAGTTCGAACAAATGTTGATACTTTTTAAGAGAGAATCCTCAATAGTGTGTTTTATTTAGAAAAAGTAATGAGGAGGAAAAATAGGAGGGAAAGTGAATTTTCTATAAAATTCATTCCATTTTCGTTTATTCGATTTAAAGTGAAAAATTCGTGGATAGTGCTAGGCACTCTTTTGTTTTATTGAAATATTTTCAAAATCTCATCCATATTACCTCAAATTTTCATTTTTCTAAAATTTTTCCTAAAACAAACACAGCCTAAATGTGACACCCCTTACAACAATATTATTATATATACTCTTTTTGGGAGTCATCTCTCTACTCTTCTCCAAGCAATCCAACATGGATGTAGAAACTCTCTCTTATCCATCACCCCTAACACATTATTGGGTGAACAAATTGTATTACCAATTGAAATGTCATTAATTTTGCATTGGAACATACACTCCAAAGTCAAAAATGAAGACAAACAGAAAATACCATTGAATTATAAGTTGTTCCTCTGAGCAAAACCGTAAATTTCCCTCAAAGTGATACACACTACTTTATTAATAGCAGCATTATCGCATTTCTAGATGATGTGGCTATAATAGCAAGGTGTTGTGAACTCGAGGTACTCCTCCTCACCTATTTCTTTGTCGAGTTCAGCTTCAAGAAGCTTCAGGTGCTCACCCACAATATTATCCTCGGCCTCCTCCAATTCCAAGCTATAGTTGTTGGCAAAGGATCCTGAAGTAGCTTCATTTGGTCCCACTCCTGATCCAGGCTGTTGTCAAGCGAGGTGCATATTACACTTGAGCTGATTAGGTCCCATTGTCAGCACAAGGCCAACAAGATTTCCAGAAGGCTGCTCATCTGCAGCTCGTCCAATAGGATAATCCGCCTCTATGTAGCTATATCTTTGGGGACCCATTTGGTTCTGTCCCAAATAAATTGCATATTAAAATAGTGAAGTCAAAAGAGTTTGACATGATATAGGTATTTCGTGCAATCTACTAAGAAACAAGTGTAATCTTGCATCCAAAAGCAAATGACAAAGCTCCCGTGACATGTTTTGAACTTCATTTATCTTCAGATGCACGTAACAGTGGTTGTTAACTTCAGTATTCCTGCATAGCAGAAACATATACAATGAAAGTAATTTGTTTGGAGGAAGCACTTGAACTAAGTGGCTAGTACAAGTAAAATTGATAGTGTTAATTTACACTATCCATATATTACCTCTTTAAGGAGGGACCATTCGAACACCCATAACTTGCTGAGCTTAAATATTTGTGCCCGTAGAGCTTTTACATATATGATTTCTAACTCAACCTGATGAGCTCTGAGGTGATGCCTCTCCCTTCATTCAAGAAACAGACGATCACTTCACGAGTAGCGTATAAGACAAGTTGCAAATTATTAACAATTTGTTCGAGCTTTGTCATCAGGGCAAGTATCTTTTATATCTAGCTCACATATTGAATTAGCAACACATTATTTTTTTTACCTTAAATTAGTTTTCCAACTTCCACTTGGAAATACTACATCATTATTACATACCCAAAAAACAATGGTGACAATGATATCTCCTGATGAATGGGTGCAGACTAGAAATGCTTATTGATTCAGAAAGATGGAAAGATACAGTTAACACGGACAGTGTGGTTTGGAATCGAGAGGAACCTTAAAGTCAACGGCTGGAGAATCAGGTGTACTCTGCTTCATTCGAGACTACTGAACAAGTTACCGTAATAGCGTCATTTCTTAATGGTGACGGTCTGGCTGCTGTGGTTTCTTCTTTCTGTTGTGGGATCTCAATGTTGGGGAAATTATCGGGCAAGGTCAGTACAGGATTACTGTCGGCGATTCCTTGGAATGCTAGGCCAAGTGCTTACCCTAAACCAGACGCTACAGGGACAACGACATCGTTTCCTACTTGCATATACCTCTCCTTCACATGTCCAAAGAGTTTTTAATTCCCGAATGGTTAGCACTTTGTCCTGCTCTGGCCTCTGTGTGTAAGATTCTTTGGTTATGGGGCTGGGCTCCGGTGACAACTGTGGGGATAGTTTCATCCCACCGTAGTGTTCCAAAAGGTTTTGGGGAAGTTCCATCTTCGAAGCGCATAGCGTAAGTTGGAACCAAAGGACTTCCTGAAGATAGCAAAACTCTGTCCATTTTAGGATCAAAATAAACTTTGTTGTCATTACCCATGAGCACCCCAGATAAGTTCCTGATATTAGCACCCTTCCTTTTTGGGATTTTTCTACCCGCTCATAGTCATCGATATTGAGGGGAAGTGCACGCTTTGGAAATCAGTTTCTTGAACCATTGAATAGCGCATTTCATCTTTTTCACAAAAATTTGTTACTGGAGGAAAATCTGATATTGCATCCTTGAGTAATAACTTCTTCTTCAACTCCACCTTGTGACCCTCATCATATGCAACTAGATTCTCATATTTAACAGGAGCACCACCCCTAGTCATCATGAGTGGGTAACGGATACTGAGGAAGTATCTCAGTGTAACGAGCACCCTAAAGGAAAACTCGCATGCGAAATTAGGGCAAGCCATGGCATCCTGCTGCCAGAATGCCAGTTCTGGCCTGATAGTCCATTCCAATAAGACATCCAAGGGCATAACCACCAAGATATCCATCCTTGAACTTCAAAATGTCGACTACATTCTCCATCAACACAAATCGTGGCATTAAATAATCAACAACGTCCATGAATGCGATAAGTTGGTTGTTTTTCGAATCGGTCAAAGAACTCGCTGTAATCCCTTGGCAAGGAGGCCCACCGCATATTATGTCTACATCTCCAGGTAACGGTAATCCCTTACCGACTGCAACATATTTCATCAATCTTCTCCGTAGCAAAGTGATTGGATATCACATACTAGTAGAACTTTCACTATAAGAAAAGCCAAATTAGCAATCTTCCTACGTGTTTTTCTACGCTTGTTGTCCCAATATTTAAACTTTCAATCCTCACAAGCTTGCATTTTGATCTAAATAATGTGTGTTACTTGGATATAGCTCTCTTCATAAAGGATTTAAGCACCTCAATATTACTACTAGTCGTGTTTAATCTCCTGAGATGCGGTCCGATGAGTCAATATTCCTCGTTGAAAACCTTTTGACAATGTTAAAATTTGTCTTAGATAGGAGATTATCTTATTATTGGACCACTTACTTTATGGAAATGTAAATTATTATCATTAAAATATTACTAATACTTCTAAATATAATTAGTCTCCCCGTGTTGCATGTGATACATAGCTTTCTTTAAAAAAAATTTGGAGTAATTTGGTGTCCAGATGAGCTCACACAGAGATAGAAATGTTCTTCTGCGAGTGGACAAATCCAGTGTTGAAATCAATAAAAAACCCGCCAGAGACTATCTCCGCATGAATGGGGGGTTATAATTACTTTTGTACGACTTGTTTCTTTTTATAATTTTTTTAGAGGTTGGTGCTTAAGATAACTAGATGTTCAGAATGCGTTTCTAAATGATGCTCCGGAGAAAGAAGTTTACATTTCCAAAGGAAGAAAATTACATTTCTGGAGGTAGAAATATACATGAGATGGTTACCAAGCTTTGAAGACACTACGCACCCTCATTATATTTATAAGTTGGACAAACAAGCTTCGCTAGCTTGGTATTCATGGTTGAGCTCAAAATTGTGTGATTTTAGTTTCAAGACATCAAAATAACTGAGTATAATATTTAAAATATTATAGATTAGTTTTTTATCAGCACTAAGAGTATGATAGATTGTTTGAGAAAATTTCTGGCATTCATTAAGTGTCATAATTTCATTCTAAGATTAGAATCTCCAGAAATCACTATTGCATGCATAAAAGACTAAGTATGAGATTTAAAATACGATCGTGCGTAATAATGATATCATGACCTCCCCCTACATTGTACTTGGTCGAGTATGTTTTCTCTTAGAAAAGTACTCTGATTGAGCACAACAAGGCAGCTAGAATCCTAATGTCTCTCTCTCATACACGGTCGAGTAACAATTTCTCTAGGAAGAATACTTGAATGAGTATGGGACAATGTGAAGAATATTTTTAAAGACCTTTTATTCAAGTGTGTAGTTTGGAGTGTGGGAGATTTGCTATTCATCTTCGAGCTTTACGGTCATGCTTATATTTAGTTTGTATTATGAACCATGAAAACATATAATAATTCTCACTTTTCTTCAATAATCAAAAGTTGAAAATTATAATATTATTTTTATTTTACTTCTATACAATTAAGGTGTCATTTGTTGCTCTTATTGAATTTTGATCTCTTATTACATTATGTGTTCAGTGAAGTGATTCGACCTTTTGTTTAATTGTTATGAATGGTAATCTATCAAGTATATTCATTTATTATTAATTTGGCATCCAAATTGTTTAGTTCTAAATCAAATACCATCTAACGACTAAAATTATCGAAAATAAATTTTTGACGTCCAAATTCTTTAATCAATTTGTACTTTTATTTTGAGTTCTGTTTTCATTTCTATAGTAACTCAAGCTACAAGTAAATAAAAAAATATATTTTAAAAAGTTTATGTTTCAATTAGATTTTATTATTTTTAAATATAAAATTGGTAAAAATTTTACGAAGATGTTTAACCAATAAAGTATATCATTCAGCAATCAGAGCGTCGAAGTTTTATACAATATTCTAGGAGTGTAAATAAAAATTGATAAATTGATGAATCAAATCAAATCGAACCGAACCGATAGGTTGGGTTCAGTTTGGAATGTTAGTGGTTCGGTTATGGTTTCAATTTTGAAAAATCGATGACTAATTGTTTGGTTCGGTTATTAATTTTTTTCAAACCGAACCAATCCAAACCGAACAAAATCAGGATTTTATATGAAAATTCTCCTATTTAGTAGTTAAATTAGTCAATAAAGTTCATCAAAAAAGATTAACCGAACCGAATTGAACCATGTGGTGTGATTCGGTTTGGTTTTTAAAACTAGCGGTTCGGTTTGGTTTTAAATTTATCAAACCGATTACCAATGATTTGGTTTGATTTTTTATTTAAAACCAAAATGAACCGAATCGTTACACTCCTACAATATTCAACATCTAACACTTACTTTAACATAACAACACCTAAGTTCAGAATTTTTATATTGAAAAAAGACCAAAATTATTAATTATAATTAGATTAAATTGTCCAATTAAAAAGGAGTTTAGAATATTTAAAATGAAGAGGTCAATTGAAAGAAGCATTTTCAAATGAGACTTAAGTACTAGTTAATGTTTCAATATGTTAAGCATGAACTAGTTTAGAGTGAAATGTTGACTTGCTCTTAAGTTTCGAGCCTTACTAACATACTTATAATTAAGTATTTAATCATGAAGCATGGAAACATGTAAATAATTTCATTTTTCTTCAATAAATAAAAATTACATATTATCAACCTGTTAATAGTTTGCCTCTATGAAACCAAGTTTTATTTTTTTTAAAAAAAAAATAAACAAAATGACCTTCTTCCTACCTCTACAACTAATACGTTGTATTCTATCCCGCACTGGGTGGCAAAATTTCACGTGAGCTACTATCTTCCTTGGACAAAATAAAGTTTATGTACGTTAAATTACTAATAATGCACTATAAAGTTACTATGTGATTTTTATATCATTCATCGACATACTAAAAAAATCAAATAATTTCAAATGAGAATGATTGGTTGGTAGAGATGGTCTACCACATGTGATCTAGACACCGCTAATGAAGTGACGTCACGAGACAATTTGACCAATCATGTGACGCTGAAAAATAAAATAAGAATTCACCACCAATCAATTATTTGACAGTGTTATTTTAATTTTTTTTTACATCACGTGATGGCTCAATATTTTAGTTCATGATCCACGTCGTGCACAATGTGTATCCAACAATCACTCTCAAAATAAATTTAATCATACTGGTTAGAATAGTAATAATATTCAAAATAAAACAAGAATGACTAACATGGGCTCGATATGAAATGAAATCAAGAATGAAATTTAGCATAAAGAAATGGCAAAGGATCGCTTAAAATTAATATTGAATAATTAAGATCAAGAGGTTGACCGGAAGAATCAACAAGTTATTGTGAAACTACACTCAAATCTTAAGTTCAAATTATGGGGAATCACAGTTTTACTAGAATGATGAGATGTGAAATGTATAAAATATATAATTTTTTTTTTAAAACGATTTGTTTTAAATGTGTAGTAGTTTGGAGTTCAAGCTTCTTGATGTTAAGCTTCAAACTCTATTCTAGTCACGTTCATAATTAGTTTCATAAAGAGGAGTTATTTTTTGGATGGATATGATTCACCACGTTGGCATTATCATTGGGGAGCTACTAGGTGACTTGTCAAATGCCACATGTTGGGGAGCTGCTACGTGACAGTTTGACAAGTCACGTGACATGTTGAAAAATAAAAAAAAATACTATCAATGAATATTTACCGCGAATCACTTTGAATTTTCAACGTCACATGTGATAACTTCTCAATGGTGGTGTCTATACTCAACGTTGTGGATCATGTCCATCCAAAAAGTTCAAACTTTCATTTCGTACTCCAATCCGAGCCAAATTTTAATTTTTATGACTCCAATTCATAGAAGATATTTTTAAGAGTATTTATAAGGAGACTATTTATAATTGATGATAGTGTATGATAATACTCATTTTCTTCTATTAATTAAAAATTAAAGATTCTAAGATTCCTATATCTATATCTATATCTATATATATATATATATATAAGGGGCGGATCGGGTGAAAACCCGTTTGGATTTGTAAACTGTGAACCAAATCTGATCGTTGATTTTATTAAGATCAATGCACCAGATTTTATTAGAAAATAATGCAATCACTACTTAATCGGATAATAATGAGATTAATTAGGTAAGAAGATCTCTTCTCCTTAATTATCTCTCAAATAACCGGCTCATTCCCACATTTCACTCCTCCCATTAACCACCTCCTCACGCGCCCATTTTCTTTCTTTGTCAGTCACATCTCGAAACAAAGAGTGAAGGTAGAGAACCGCCATTAATCTGTCGTTCTCGGGAAGATTTCGTTTTTTTTCTTGGCATACTAAGAAGAGAAGTGCACCACCGACCTAATTCACAATCCATCTTCCGCCGGTTCACTTCCAGAAGTTGAAGGTTGTAAAAAAACTCAGACGGTCGGTGATCGTCAAAAATGGTGAAGACAACATCCCAAATACTGAGATAGTTGAAATCTAGTAAGCCCTTGATTTCGGAAAAATGGAAGCTTTCAGTGTAGTCAAGGGTTGTTACTGGTGCACGAATCGATTACGTTTTTTTTCGAACAATATACAGTTAATGGTGCACCGTCTGTTGAGTGTTTCCTTTCAATTTTTCCCATGGAAAACTCAGATACGGGTTCCACAGGGGATCAATGCACCGCTACAAAACAAAAAATATATTTGTGTTAAGCACTTACAATGCTTCTACTTGTGAGGAGCTTCCTTAAATTTTCGTTGTTCTGAACTCGTGCATCACTTATAAAGTAAGAGTTGACTTAACAGGTGTTTAGAAGTAGGAGATGCATTTTTTTCTTTTTTTGGTAGTCTAGTCTTTTGGTGCATGTTCAACCAATTGGTTTATAAAATCTGTGTACTTGGTTCAAAAAAGTTAGTTAATGGTGCATCGACTTAACACGTTGATACGGTTTCAAAAGGGACAGATGAACCGGTAAAAAAAGTAAAATTAGATTTGATGTTCATCATTTGGATCACTTACTAGGCTTCTACCAATGATGAATTTCCCAAGATTGTTGTTGATCTAACTCGTGCACTTCTTACAACGTAAAGCTGACTACCAAGTGTTTATAAGTAGGTAAGGATTTATTCCTCATTTGCTAGTGTAACTGAGGTACATATTCTCCCTTTCGTATACAAAATCCGTGTACACTGACTTTGATTTCCATGGTACCGGATGAGAAGAAAAGAAAGAAAAGCAAATCAGTATTCTTACTAGAAGAAGAAAATTTATGTGCATATTTATGTGCACCATCGCTGTCAATTAAATTCTCAAACAATTTTCCTGTTAAAGGCTTCAAAGAATCATCACATTCGGGTGCATATTTATGTGCACCATCGCTGTCATTGGGTGCGTGATCTTCAATTGATGGCGATAGATGTTGGACTTGTATGTTTCGAGAAACATGGTCTTCCACATTGTTTTCAGAACATTGGGTTTCATTTGCGTACACATCATTCAAGGAGAGGCTATCATTGCTTCCATCACTACCTTGAAATGCATCTAAAAAAAGAACAAAAAAACGGTGCACCGGTTGTAACTTGTGAAGCATGACATACAACATTCAAAAAAATTCATACAAAACACATAAACGAGTTGGTGCATCAGCAATCGAATGATTACAATTGAAACAACTATTAAATTAAACAAAATAAAAATATGCCGGAAATCATATTTTCCTTATATAAAAATATAACTAATGAGATTACAAGAATATATCTGTAAAACACATGCCGGAATGACTAAAAACAGAACTAAAAAATTATCAGAAAAATACAAAAATAAAACATATACAAAAAAATTCGGTTGGTGCACCAGCAACCATTGGTAGGTTGCTGTCGCAATATCGATAGGTGAACCTGGGGAAAAAATTAACCTGTCGCAATATCGTCAGATGAATTCCAGGAAGTCGACATTGGTAGCATCGGCGGCAAATACAGCTCGAGCAACAGCGGCGCGTGCGATTGTACGTAGAAGACAATAAGCTGGTGCACCAAAGTAACCAATACAGATATTACGCACAAAATTAAAAAAAAAACAAATCTAAACAGATGCCTATAAATCTGGTACACCGGCAAGGCAAGTGTGCATAAAGGGAATACATAATTAAGCGAGTCGGTAAAAAGGAAACCCAATACGTTGGTGCACCGACGAGTAAATTATGCAGAATGAAACATAATTAACCCAAGATGCCTTGTGCACCAACAAGTCAATTGTGCACCGACATGTAAATTGTTACGAATGAAAAAAAATCATCCAGCGACATTGTCGGTTAATGAAAAAAAATGATTGTGGTATACAGAACAGATTAGCAGGCAGACAGAACAATCTGACCTATCGACATGCCTGCAAAACTATCAAAAATAAAAAACAGAACAGACCCACTATCAAAAAAAACATAACTGGAAAAAAAGGAAACACTGGAAAAAATGAAGAACCTGTCGCAATATGGGCTGCCGAATTAGAAGACGTCGACATGGGTATTGGTCGAAAAATGCAGCAGCAAGCGGCGCGTGAAAGCTTTGCAGGCGTCGACAGTAACAGTTAACGATTATGGACTATCGAAGATAAAAAGGAAGGTTATAAGATTGAAAGATTTGTTCAGAATAAAATCAGCTATAAATAAGGAGAATAAATATAGGATCATTAAAGATATGAATCAAAAATAAATGTGATGATCAAAAAAAATTAAAATTGAATTAAAATCTGATCGTTGGATCGAATCATATATATATAATTGATGATAGTGTATGATAGTGTGGACATGATATAGGGGGCAAATCAGGTGAAAACCCTCTCGAATATGTAAACTGTGGACAATTCATATTCGTTGATCTCATTTCAACGAACGGACATGATTTTTTAATTAATATTTTGAAAATACTATATATCTTGTATTACATGGGTTGTTAGATTTGTGCCTAAATTATCTCCTTTAAATGAAGAATGAAACGGTTCTTTTATTTCTCTTTCCTCTAAATGATTTTTTTCTCTTTCCTAATGCATCATTTTATTTTTTTCTCTCTTTTACGATTGTTTTGGTAAAAATCAGATTTTTTTCTTCTTTTGACAAATTTTCGTTTTGAAATACGTTAGATTTTATAGTGCACATTTTAGTGTAAAAATCAGTTTGATCACCACTATGAGAGAATCATCATTTTAGGGAAGATTCGGATTACGGTGCACATTTTAGTGTAGAATCAGTATGTGCACCACTATGAGAGAGTTGTACACCATAAACTTATGAAAAAAAAAAAGAATCTATATGATCAAATTTACATATTATTAAAAAGTGTACCATGAAATCAAGAACTACATTTGCATCAATCTAATTAAAATAAACTACAAACACAAAATAACTACGTACTCAAAAATGTGTTGTGCATCAAAATTTATATAGTTTAGTCAACAATAAACGAACACATGATATGCTCATTGTGCACCGAACAAATGCACCTACATGAACAATCAAATTAAATTATATTGGTGCACCCAAAAATATTGTGCACCAAAAATTATGTTATGCATCAAAATTTCATATAATAGATAAAAAAACATATGCGATTACTCCTTAAGATCCAGATTACTCCTTCCCTAAACTCCTCCGAATAAAAAAATACACATGCGGTTACTCCTTCGAATAATCCCTTCAAGATCAAGATTACTCATCCTCTAAACTCCTCTCTCAAACTCACCAGCTCCACTCCGTCACCGCCCTATCAGTCTCCTTCTGCCACATGCAATTCTCACTTATATGAAAACCACGTCAATCTCCTTCAGCGGCTCATCATCATAATCAAACAATCTCTTCTAGTCAATGTCGTCCAACTTACTGCAAATCACCTGTGGCTCATTCTCCTCACTGTCCATCCGATGTCGAGGCTGGATCGACCGCCTGTCATCGACACTGGCTACGACTGATCTAATGGCGTCTGCGCATTGGCGGAGTAAAGGAGAGAACATGGAGCTTATTGGTGTGTTGGCTAAATTCAAAAATCAAAATATTGTTTTTACGATATGAAAGAAAAGTATAAGAGAAGATGTGTGCAGAGGATGATGGTTAGAGCAAGACAATAATTAAATATTAAACTAAAAGATGAAGATTTAGTAAGGACAAATTGTTGTGAAGAAGAGGTGAGAGGTGAGAGGCGAGAGGGATAAAAATATCTATATGTGCGAATATGTAGGATTTGTGAGATTTGATTACGTAAATTAAGGAGATTAATTAAAATAAATAATAATTATGCGATAAAATATTTAGGCATTTAATTTTAACCGTTAGTTGATTTAAAATCAAAGAACATGATTTGTTCACAGTTTACATATCCAAATCGGTTTTCATTTGATCCATCCTCTCTCTCTCTCTATATATATATATAGGGTGGATCAAATAAAAACCGATTTGTATATATAAACTGTGAACGTTAATATCCGTCAATATTATTTGATCTAATGGTTCCTATTTTATTTCTCTTTTAAATAAATATTGTTTTATTTTATTTAGATAATATTTGATATATATCTCTCCTTAAACCAGGCATATATTCTGTTTGCATTGATTTTTTCAAAATTATTTCTTCTTAAAAAATGTGTTGATTATATCCTCAGTATCGTTTTTTGTTCTTTATCTCTCCTTAAAGATGAGCAGCACCAGATCAGTTAGCGTCTACAAACTTAATGGCAACGTTTCATATAATATTCCAAGATCAAAGCGAGCGCAAAGAGGTTCACTGGTTTCCAAAACGATCAAAGATTAAAGACGCGCTCCTAGTCCGGCCTCAACCCCTACTGGTTTCTCATCAGCGATACTTGTCCCTGAGTCCAAACGTATTGTGCCGTGTCAGACAAAGTCTCATGTCATCACAGCCGATGCGCCTGAACACTGGTCCAGCATCTATCTCGCCTTCAATTACAAAATAAAATATGTAATGGTGCTTGATTAATGGTGCACAGTTTTCTGATTCAATGGTGCACAACGTGATTTTAATGAAATTTTTAATGGTGCACATGATTTTTATGTTGTTTATTAGATGGTGCACTTCTTGGTTTCTCTGTTTATAAATAAGTGCACATAACTTACTGAGCTTCTGCGCTTATATTGTTTATTAGGCACTGCACATACTGTATTTTATTTAGCATTTGATATTCCAAAATTATAGTGCATAATTTTTATGACTTGCATATTTTTTGTTGTCTCATCCGCACTTTCAAATTAGTGCACATATATAGAATTTTTTAAATAGAGAAAATAAATAAAATGATCAAAGATTATTAATTATAACTGATAGGTTCAAAAGATAAATGTATATATTTCAAGCAACCTATTTATATGCGTGGGATGGAAACGTTAAATTTTGCTTTGCATTAAGAGTGTCGTGTTTTGTGTTTGAGCTAGACCAGTAGTACTAATGCATGCTTCTACTACTGCGATCGATCATCTATCAATCGGAATATGAGGAGTTGACCGACTCACTAAAATGGCATAGATGATGGGTGTCGACTTCCGCCCTACGGACGAGGACGTTATCGTGTTCTACTTGAAGTGCCTTCTCACAGTGGGACTCCCGATGCCCTCCATGGTCTGTAACAACATTCACGATATTGGCGTTTATGGTGAAGCCTCGCCGTGGGAGATCGCTTCCCAGTTGCCAGAGTCACAGATACACGACTTATACATCTTCGCGAAGCTTAAAAAACGGAGCGCCAACAGGAAATTGAGGATTGCGTCGAATGGGAAGGGGGACTTGAAAGGACAGTTAACGGGATTGTTGTAGGGTCTCTCGTGCGCCAAAAGAAAACTTTAAGGCTGTGTTTGGTTTAAGAAAAATTGAGTGGAAGGAAAGTTTGAGGAAAAATTGAAAAGAAATGGAATCTTCAATGATTTCATCTAATTTTCCTTTGTTTGGTTTCATAAAAAAAATATTAAAGAAAATTGTTGGGAATCAATTTCATTTTGCATAATCATGGAAAGTTTTATAAAAATAGGTAGAAAAATATTAGGATTTTATCATTTCATACATTGAATTTGTTCAAAAAAAGGTTATTTGTTTAACATACATTGAACTTATTTAATATATGTAGAATCACATTTTCCATCTAATTTTCTTTCTCTCCTATTTTCCATCTAAACCAAAGAATGTATTTTACTAATTTTTCATTAAATTTTCCTTTCCGCTAAATTTTCCCTTAACCAAACACAGCCTAAGTTTCATGGTGGATGACTCCCAAAAGAAGAAGTGGGTCACTTCGCATTGGAACATGCCTGAGTATTCGGTGCTGGAGATGGACAGAAGAGAGATCGGTGAGGGTTACGCCATTTGTCATGTCACCCGAAGCAACAGATCATCAGGGAATAACAATGTCACCAGGAGGAAGGCAGGTGTTCAAGAAAGCGACGGGACAAAGATCAAGCGGGTTTATCGTCGGACCAAGAAGGTTCTAGAACTGAGCCCTAAACCCCCTGCGGTTGCGCCCACTTTGTATGCTGAGTTTGGCATAGAGTTTTTGTTGTCCGATCAATAGTCCTATTCCTCAGTAGACCAACTTTCCACTTTCGCTGCAATGACCGCACTCGACGAGAATAACGAGTGCCCAGGGCAGCCCCTCTACTCTCAGAATCTCGGTGGCGAGTTTGGCGAATGGTTTTTGAAATCGGATCAACTATCCTCATCCCCAACAGACCAGCTCTCCACTTTTGCACTCCGAGAATAACGAGTGGACAGGGCAGCCGCTTGACTCTTAGAATTTCGGTGGACAGTTTGACGGAGGGTTTTTTGAGTCAGAGATTATCAACTTTCCAGTTTTGTCACAACAACACTTGAGGAGGAAACACAAAGTAATAAGTCGACATGGGAGCGGCTTCACTTTCTTATTCTTAGTGGCTTCATGGATGCTGATGTGACCTCCGGAGACCAATTTCATCACCTGCCTATCTCAGGAGCTGCTTACCTAGGCTCGGACAATAATGCCGTAGCAGGTGGCCTCCCCAGTGATCCACAGGTTTAGCCTTTTGATAGTTTTGAATGAAGAGTGCTGTTTCGATTTCAAGTAACTTTGCTATGACTCTACTGCAACCGTGGAAGCTGGCGTAGATTGCTTAGAACAGCAGGGCTTGTCATTCTTCACAGATGTTGCTTCTGCTGTGGGTAAAATGGGTAAGTGACGATAATCGAAGACAGAATGAATACATATAAATAGATAGACATGTAGGAAGGGGCTTTGGATTCAGGCCTCATGTGACAGTGAGTAGTTGAAGACCTATTTCTCCCAGTGTCATCATAAATTTAGACCGAGTAGATTATACAGTTTGGAGATGTCATTATTACAGAAATCATATAGTTTTGAAGATTGATGTACTGATTATTGCAGTATCAATAATGAAAGATCTTATTAGAATATACAAGTTCCATTGTCTACTTTCTATTCTGTTAACTCCAAATATACTGCTTACTGGCTGCTTGTTGCTTCAACTGCAAGTTAGGTTCAGAGAAGACCGGAGAGGTGATTCTCCACACTACTTCTGCATTAAAACAATTAACATGTACATTAAATAATAAGTTTAAAAGTAAATGATCAATGAAATGGCTAATATAAGCCTGTATAATTCAAACTACTTCTACACCTCCTGTTGACCAAAATAGATTCAACTTTTAGGAAATAGCATAAAACCTGACGTACATATCATCAAGAAGGGATAAACTTGAGTTCCTGTCACATCCATAAAGCAAGTGCACACGTTTTTCAAGCAGTGAAGTCTCATTTGAACAGATTACGGAAGATAGTTAAAGCCTTTAGCTCACCACTCTTTATGTCCCCTCAAAATCTGAAATTATGATCGTAAACAACAAGATACATCACTACTATTAACAATGTAGAATCAAATGATGTGCTTTGCGGATTTTTGAAAAAAGAGTCGCGCTGGTATGAAATTTTCACATTTGAAAAAAATTTAACTATTTTCCAACACAATGTAATGCAACAATAACAACACGCATCATAAAACCACACAAACACGTAACTTGACATGTTTATATAACCAGAGCCAATGTGGACCTCCTTATAATTAAAAAGTCCTAATTTTGTACTTGCCCAAAAAAATATAAAAATTGAACACTGCTCATTCCAGCTTTGGGAAATGGCCAGAATCTAGCTGAGAAGATGTCAAACAGAAGATATTTTTCAGAATGTTTTAGCTCTGTAGCAAAAGGAAAAAATTTATTTACCATTGGCAATTACAATTTTATCACCAGCTCGCCTTTTTTCAGTTCTTTTTCTCTTTATTGTTTTTATCTGAAAAACTGGAAGCCTACTATGTAGCAACAGGAAGAGAAAAACCTTGCCTATTGCACTTTCACGGGGAGTTAAATTGTAAGAACACAGCACTTTGTGCCATGATATGCATACCGGCATTGCAGGGAACAAAATTACTTACATATTGAGATCGAAACAAGATCCTTTGCTCACTTGTACATTGGTCTACTGCTAGCTGTTTCAAGAATAATCTCCGGTTTAGCTGCTTTGGGGATGTCACATCCAAATCCATCGATCCACTTTGCTGCTCAGATTAGAAGGCAACAAAAGGACATAAGTTATTTAATGATGAGAGAAGGGGGATGCGATCTGTTATCGTATCAAACTCAGGGGGCTGAGTTGTCTACTTAGTTAACTTACGGCTTGCTATTGTATATTGTGAGTTGTTGCTAAAGGATATAATAGTTGTTATTGATGATAAGTTGTTGTAACAGAAAGCCGTTATTGAATAAAAAAAGAAGTGCAGGGAGCACGTTTTGGTTGCCGACTTCCGTCTCTTCTCGTTGCTCCGATCACGGTTCCGGCGATTCTACAGGCTCCTGCTGTGCTTTTTCACATTTAATGTAGAAGTACAAACAAGCTTTTCCTTCATGGTTCTAAAGCTAATCTTTTGGCAACATAAGTTATCACCGAGTCAAAAGATATGTGCATTCTACATTTAACTACTGAAAAGTGACCAAGAAGGTGTTGACCTAGTGGTATTGGGTGTTGTCTAATAACCTCAAGGTCATGAGTTCAAGCCTTGTTGGTACCGCATTTACGCTTAGATACGCTGGAGGTGCGCGTGAGCTGGCCCGCAATGAGTATGGGCGTACATTATCAGGGTGGAGGAGGTGTGCGCCCCCCCC
>NQLW01000033.1:0-10720 GCA_002312845.1 Kalanchoe fedtschenkoi | reverse complement strand
TCTTTGAAATGATTTTTGTGAAAGGCTGTGAATGGCGGCTGTGAGATCCTCGCGGATGATGTCCCATGCATCCGAGTAGAATTGGCCTGTAAATCCATCCGGACCCGGAGCTCCTCTAGGATTCATACCCATCATCGCTTGCTTGATTTCCTCTTCTGAAGGAAGCTCAACCAGACAGTTGCTGCGATCAGCTTGGATTTTCTTAGGCGTGTAGGAGCATTGGTTCAGGTCAGCCACATGATGATCAACCTGCAAAATATTCTGAAAATGGTTAGTTAAAGCATCAATCGCCTCTTTTCCGTTTCAAAAATAGAGCCGTTGTCTTTATGCAGTTGAGGTCTGGCGTAGAAGGCTCTTTCTTTGATGGCTGTGTGGAAATAACTTGAATTTTCATCCCCTTGGGACAGCCATGCAGTTACACTTCCCCCTAGGGCATTGGCTACTATCTCTGAGAAGCTACTGTGAGAGCTCCACATTATAAGGAATTTGAAAGAGCTCCTCGGGCGTGCCACCTTCTCCGATTGAATAAGGATGGGAACATGATCAGAAGTGCCTTGATCCAGATGATTGACCTGCAAGCTAGGGAAGGAGGCTAAGCAGGCGCCATTAAGCAGAACACGGTCCAGCCTCACCCAAACCCTGCGCGAACCATGCTGGTTGTTGGTCCACGTGTGGGGGGAACCACGAAAACCTGGATCAAACACACCTGCATTAATCATGAACTCGTTAAAATCACGAATACCCCCGTCATGGCTAGATTGATCGCCACCACTTTTATCATTTCGAGACGCTACTACGTTAAAATCTCCTGTAATGATCCACGGCCTTGATTGAGCTGGTTTGTTGTTCAAAGGTAACTCCCATAGCATGCGTCTTGCATGCCTATTACACCAGCCATACACAAAGCCAAAAGGATCTGAAGTTCCCGAACATCGGACTGAACACCCGGCGAAGTAAAGTCAAAGTACTAAACACTTTAGGCCATGGCACCAACTCCTAGTGCAGTAAACAATCTATTACAAATGACTGAACAAAACTAAACTTGCAACTTTTGAACTAAACATGAGATATTCGGTTTACCACCAGATTCTACTAGTAGGGTTAGCTACAGACCTCACTCATAGCTGGTATGACAGGTTCATATAATACCCTTTTCTTGGTAGGGATATACTTTGGCAGGGGATGATGCCCAGCACATGACTAGTGCTTGTACAAACATACTACATTTTAACAATGAAAACAAGCGGCCATAGGCGTAACAATGCCCTGGACAAGCTTGGACTCTCACATATCGCTACCCTCACTTCCAGAAAGGAGAAATTGAGAAGCTCATTAAAGAGATGATTACAGATGGGATCATACGCCCCAGCAACAGTCCGTACTCTCCACCTATTCTTCTGGTTAAAAAAAAAGATGGGTCCTGGCGATTTAGCGTTGATTACCGGGCATTGAACGCAATCACCATTAAAGATCGATATCCTATTCCAACAGTTGACGAATTATTAGACGAGTTGTATGGAGCAACTATATTTACAAAACTCGATCTGAGGGCAGGATATCATCAAATCAGAATGAGCCTGAGGAAGCATACAAGACTGCTTTCCGCACTCATGATGGCCACTTTGAGTTTCTTGTTATGCCATTTGGGTTGACAAATGCACCGACAACTTTCCAATCAACGATGAATAACTTGTTCAGACAATTATTATGGCGAGGCGTGCTGGTATTTTTTGATGATATTCTTATTTATAGTAGCTTTTGGTATACTCATATGACACTACTTACTGAGGTATTATCACTTCTTAGGGATAACTCTTTTTATTGCAAACTAACCAAGTGTGAATTGGGCAAGAGGACAGTGTCCTATTTGAGACACATTATATCGGCTGCAGGAGTAGAAGTGGAACCGAAAAAAATTGAAAGTGTTAAGAATTGGGTGGTGCCTAAAAGTACTAAACAGCTTCGAGGCTTTATAGGGCTGGCTGGCTATTACAGGAGATTTGTCCGTAAGTATGCAGACTTGGCGTCGCCGCTTACCCAACTATTACGTAAGAAGCATTCATCTGGAACGAAGCGACTGACAAAGCCTTTGAAACTCTCAAAAGGGCACTCACTTCAACACCCGTGTTGGCCTTGCCGGACTTCTCAAATGTCTTTAGTGTTCAAACAGATGCCTCAAGAGTAGGCGTTGGCACCGTGCTGACTCAAGAAGGGCATCCAGTGGCTTATTTCAGCAAGCAACTTACCAGCTCTTTAAGAAATACTTCTACTTATAATCAGGAATTATACACCGCGGTTGCCACAGTGACCAAGTGGAGACCATATTTACTCGGAAGAAGATTTCATATTATCACTGATCACCAACCCTAGAAAGCTTTGCTGATACAAACTATACATACTCCGGAACAGCAAAAGTGGATAGCAAAATTAATGGGATATGAGTTTGAAGTGAGATATAGACCCGACAAGGAAAATTATCCAGCTGACGCTTTATCTCACATTCTGGAAGGGTCTTGTAATGTTATCTATGGAAGTTCTAGACCAATTTGGGAATATTACGGGCATTAAGGGCTCATTAGGCGACAAAGAAAGAAGGGAAGGAGTTATGTGTCAACATTCAAACCAGTCCTGAATTGCATCCTGGGTACGCAATAAAGTATGGTCTGGTTTTATATCAGAATAAGTTGCTGGTGCCAGATAATGTGATGATTAAAACTCTTTTGACCCAAGAGTATCGTGACTCCTATGTTGGTGGCCATGCAGGAATTCAAAGAACTATGGCCAGATTAGCCTTTGTTTTTCACTGGAAGGTACTTCGCCGCGATGTCCAGGCTTACGTTAGCCAATGCCCAACTTGCCAACAAGTAAAGAGTATTAACACAGCGCCTCAAGGGCTTTTGCAACCCTTACCTATCCCTAACCAAGTATGGCGAGAAGTCTCAATGGACTTTATCACCCACTTACCGCCATCAAAAGGTAAAACAACTATGCTTGTTGTCGTAGATCGACTATCAAAAGGTGCCCATTTCATAGCACTACCATCTCATTATACGGCCGAGACAGTAGCTCTAGTCGTTGCCAAAGAATTTGTTAAGCTACATGGAGTACCAAAGATCATTGTGTAGGATAGAGATCCTTTATTTATAAGTCAATTTTGGCGAGAGTTAGCACGAGCTCAAGGAACTGCGTTGGCATTCAGCAGCGCCTACCATCCACAAACTGATGGTCAAACAGAGGTGGTAAATCATTGTCTTGAAGATTATTTGCGCAGCTACGTTTCGGAGAGCCAAAACAATTGGGTTGATCACCTTCCATGGTCGGAGTTGCATTATAATATGGCATACCATTCGAGTATTCAAATTACTCCATTCGAAGCTACATACGGATTTCCTGCACCCACGTTGTTTGACTATATAGCCGGGCATTCGAAGGTGGCTGCTGTGGACGAAACGATGATAGAACGAGCTCAACTCCTTCGGAAATTAACTCAGAACACATCTAGAGCACAATCACGAATGCAGCAGCAAGAGAATAGTCACAAGACAGAAAATTAGTTTCAAGTGGGCGATCGGGTTTTGGTCCGTTTGCAGCCTTACCGTCAACTTTCAGTGAATCGTCGCAAGATAAACAAATTAGCAAAATGATATTATGGGCCCTTCAAGATTATGCAACAAATTGGGGCAGTAGCTTACAAACTGCAGCTTCTGACCGAAGCAAAAATTCATGATGTTTTCCATGTCTCATCGCTCAAAAGCTGCAGAGGGGATCCACAAGCTACCAAGAACCCCCTTTCAGCACAACTTCTAAAAGGCCAGCCCCTCTTGGAACCAGAGAAAATTATTGGATATCGTCAGCTAATGAACAAAGAAGTAATCGTTCCATAGTACCTTGTTCAGTGAAAGGGGAACTATCCGAAAATGCTACTTGGGAAGATGCCGAAGAGGTGGCCACAACATATCCTACTCTCAACCTTGAGGACAAGGTTGCTCTGAAGGAGGGTGGAATAGATGCAGCAACAAATCGACCTACAAGAGAAAAGATTCATAACAAACTCTATCCAACCAGTGACCGGGCAATATAATAGCTGTTAAGAGAGGGACCACTAACAAATTGTATGAATCTGTTAGAAACAGAAAGTGGTTATTCAGGGAAATGAGTTGTACATCAGTCCATATAAAAAGGACTGTAAGGGTGAATAAAGGCTGGCAATTACTAACACTTTCTGTTCTTCCCTGCTTTTACTTTTCCTTTCTCTGCCTCGTCTCATTCCTCTTCTGACTTTCTTCTTAAAACCCAGCCGTTGGCATCAGTCACTATCACATGAGATATATGTAACAAACATTTAGAGCAGAGGTGCACTTTCATAAAAATTTACATACAAATTTAGTAGAGATTACCGACTGAGGAAATTTAGCCAACAAATGCGTTAATGCGACTCAGAACCTAAGTGTAGGATGGAGATCCAAATTATTGTGTTGGAGAGGAAAACTGATTTTCATCTCAACAGTTCTTCAATCGATTCATACACGCTGCATCAGTTTTATCAGCTCTGCAAAAAAAGTGTAAACAAGCTTCAAAGTTTTATAAGGAATTTCTTCTGGAATTGTGGTGATCAGAGAAGGCATCACCGGGTGGCCTATAAAGAGTCACCAAAAATATATCAGCGACGAAGTATGGGGGTTGGAAATCTGGAGCAGCGTATTTACTGTTTGAGAGAAAAATTTGCCTGGAGTTATTTACAAGAAAGATCATAATGGTCCAGTTTTATGAACAAGTCGTACAAGTCATGATCATATTCTTACTCTAGAATTTGGAAATAGTTGCTCCAATTATACAGGACATATCTCCCCATTGTTTCAAAAAAATTGGCCAAGCAATGTTTACTTTTGGAAACAAAAATGGTGGCCAATGAAAAATATTTTTATTTATCAACCTTTGAATACAGATGAAACAGTGGCTAATACATGAAATACAATAACATTAAACAAAGTTATCTTAATCTTCTGCCAATTTAGCTCAGGTCCTTTGCAGGAAAAATTTCTACCTATCAGAATGAGGACTAGTTGATATGGAAAGGAACCGGTGATGGGGATTTCTCTACTGCAAGTTTCAGAAAAGTCATATTTTCTGTCAATGAAGGTGACTGGAATGGTGGATAAAGTTTGGGCAGAATTGGATTATTTCAAAATGCAACTGTTTTGTTTGAAAGATTCTCAACAGGGTTATTCCAGTTGATGAGCTAATTCAAAAGACTCAGATCCATCTAACATCCAAATGCATATGCTGCACCAGTAACCAAATTGAAAGCATGAATCATTTTTTATTCAAAGTGACACTGCAAGGTATCTCTGGGATTTTTTTTGAAAGAATCTTCCAGATACAAACTCCACATATCTCTTTTTGTCAAGCCTTAAAAGTCTGGATTAAAAATACTATGGGCACAACACAATTACAATGCTGAGAATATTGGTCTTTGTGATCACAACATGGAAGATCTGGAAGTGGAGAAATCACTGCAAATTTGAAGAACCTATTACCAACAAGTCCATCATTGCATAAATTATGATCAAGATATAATCTATTTCTGCTCTCATCAAATCGACAGTGAAAGCTTCGTGGTCAAACTCAATTGCACTTCAAAGACTGCACATCCCTATCACCAAACCAGAAATCAACAGATCAAGTTGGGTAAGGTAGACATCCATTGCAGCAGAAGTGGTGCTAAACTATGATGGAGGTTATGCTGAAAATTATCTTTACGGTGGTGGTGTCTTTGGGAATAGGAAAATTTCTTAATTAAGGCACGTTGCTTTAGATTTGATAACCAAGAAGACAATATCCAGGCTAATTTTTCTACTATGTCCACGTGTTTGCTTCTCTATACAACATTCAGGTGCAAGCCATTTAAATTAACTCGACCATTTTAATTGAAGCTATTCAGAGCAAGATAAAACCACAATGGAATTGTATGGAGATGGGCAATGAGTTTATGACATGTAGTACTCGCAACCCCTCTTTACCTCATTGCAAAGAGAAGCAAACAAGGAAGCTGACATCTTAGCGAAGCAAGCACGGTCTCAGCATGATCTTTAATCAAGCAATTGATGTAGAAAATAATCGACTCTATGTCGAATGAGCGAGTTTTTGTCACATATCTTCTCGTTTCTTTCTATAGCTCTTATAAACGTTGATGTTGTAAGGCTTGAGAGTTCGGTGTCATCCCCTCTGAAAACGCCGACGTCTTTATTGCCCCTCCGTCCATTAATTAATAAATCTCATCTTTCTTTAAAAAAATCTGTGTTTTCTTTTTACATTGTAAAACCAATAATAACGATCTCATTTTTTGATTTAATGGTAATACACATTATTCCTTTTGATTTCCTGAAAAAACTAATACTATCTAACTTGAAGACAATCTTCCTCTAAATATACCCTATTAGTTCTACACCAAAAATATTGCTACTACTCTCCGTTTTTCTATGAGTACAACAGAAATTACAAAAATAAATTTTAGTAAGTGTTAACTAAGATTGTGCTTGTCATCATAGTGGATGGCCGATTGATTCATCTCTTGAGGCCTCTAGTTTAAGCCACTTGTGTGGTTGAGCGTCCAGTATTTGTTTTATATTTATCTTATTAATTATAAAAAAATAAGATTATTTTTAATTTAAAAATAAACAAGAGGATAACACTATGAAATAAATCAAAAAAAAAAATTGTGAAAATAAATGTAAGTATTTCACGTTCAATTAAAACATAGTGTTCAATTTTCTTTACATTTTCAAGTCTTAATAAAAAAACACTTGTCTAAAACAAGGGGGAAACAACAAAATCTGGTCGGAAATCATGTTTCCTCGGATGTTCCTTTTCCACCCATTTTCCATAAACCAACAATAGCCTAAAAGGATTATCTAGCATATCACTTAAGGTCTGAACCGCAAGTTGGTGAATACAGAATAAAGCAACATTGCCAAACAAAATGTGACTACATTTTGGCAACAGATAGAGAGTTCCACATTCAAGCTGTCACCTTCTCATGTGGCGTCGCCCTTCTCTGTGTCCATGTCGGGCTAAGTTCTCAAAGTAAGGGTCTCTACCATCCCCATACTTTTTGTGGTCCTCAGATACCGGTCTTGAGGGGTGATTTTGGGAATCATATGACACATGAGCAACGACATTTCGCTGTTGCATTGGACTTCTCCCCTCCCTCTCAGATCTTTCAGAACCAGTGGATCTTGATGGATGAGCATCTCTTCTAGGACTCTGGAAACTATTAGTAGGACCATAGCTGGCATATCTAGAAGAGTGACTGTAAATGGAAGTACTCAGTCTGGGTGAACAATCATCTCTTAAATCCCTGGCCCATCTCGACTCGCGGAACTGATCCCTGCTGATCGAATCAGAGGGGATAACAAATCTACAACTAGGTTGGTAACCATCTGAATCAGTGTTCGAATTTACAGGATCCCAAAGTCTTTCATCAGCATAAGCTGGGAATCTGGGATCGGTGCGTTGATTCCTGGACAATCAACACTCATTTTCTTGGGCAATGTCGCTAATTCAAGCAAAGGAGACAATTCCATATCTTGGATTTCGCCATCATCACCAAATATTGCAAGCCCTGATGGCTCCCCCCTCATCAGCATCTGTAAAGTCAAAATTAATCAAATATTACGGTTGTTTAATTTGATTTCAATTTTAGTCGAAATCTACATATGGTGAGCCAAATACGTATCTAGTACGAGACCTGAACTCTATATATCTGAAAGAAACTGGCATCAATGGAGGAGAAGGTAACAAAGTAAATGTGTCATTCTGCTCACTCGTTGGACCAGAATGCAAGCAAGATTAATAAACTGAGCGCCACTATAAAATATTCTTACCTAAATATTCTGGAGGATAACCAATTTCTCGCATCCGGACAAGCCAAGGTGGTGGATCTAGCTCCTGCATCAACCAAAAGTAAACTTTTAGGGTGTGTTTGGTTTAGGGAAAGTTTTATGGAAAGGAAAACTGGATAGAAAATAGAATGGAAATCAAATCCTTCATGGAATCAATTTCATTTTCCACTTGTTTGTTTAACATAGAAAGTTTAAAGGAAAATGTCATTTTCTATTATTATTAATCAAAACTTTTCATGAAATTTTCCATCAAACTTTGTTTTCATGGAATTTTCCATCTAAACCAAATAAAAGATTTCTCTAACTTTCCATCTAATTTTCCTTTCCATGAAACTTTCCCTAAAACAACAAAGCCTTAGTATTTAGTGAGAACAAATTACCAAGAGCGTACAGACAAAAGCATCTTCCATAAATGAAACTTCTGCACACATGCTGGAAAGCGATTTGTGAGTCAGAGATGAGTGTGTGCATCTCTAAAGCATCCATCCAAGAACAAATAGAATTACCCCAAGGCCCAAAAGCCTTCTTGTTTCAGCCTCAAGAACTCCTGGCTTTAGACCATCATATTTTCCAGAAGGCGTATTTTGATAGTATCTGGTCCGGTTTCGAGAATTAGGATTCTGGTTGCGCTTCGTCTTATGTTGTTTCCTGGCATTTTTTACTGCAGCATTGTCACGAGGCTTTGGGCATTCCTTCATAGAATGATTGTAGGAACCACGGTTGAAACTGCGTGAATCATCGGCGAATCCTGAGTCTCTACATATAACCACCAAAGTCATTAAATATGTAAATTAAGCAAACCAGATCCACATGGATAATCATCAGAGTCCATTGCCTGCCAATCATATCATAATTTAGATCTACAGATAGCCAAATGCATGCTTGTCCAGACGAAAAAAGAAATTAAACAGAACCAGCTGATCAATTAAGAAAAAAAAATAGAGAAAAAATGGCAATCCTAAATTGATATAGGATCATAGACCATATGGGCAAACCATCACCCTTGTGTAACAAGAAAGCCAATCAATGTATGCATTTAATGGTTTCATAGGCAAATCCAAGCCCGGCCCTTTAGGTTGGCCTACATGGGCGGTGGCCCGGGGTCCGTTTCCTGCAGGGGCCCAACTTTTTTTTAATGGAAAGAAACTCTAGGTTATGGATGAGTGATGGAAATCAGTCGCACGATGCGATTGAGCACAACTGTACAAGAAATCAGCGAGCAGCGACTGCAGAACGGCGCGGCGCGGCGTGTTGATTGATTGAAGGAATGACAAGACAAGCAAAGGACAATCTCGCTTGTAAGCCGGCGAAATCAGAAGTGGCAGTCCCGCAGATTACAACGGTAAGTTTCTACCCGTAGGCTTTCTTCCCAAAATCTGATTAACTTCTTTTCTCCAAATATAAATAAGGCTACATTAACAAGGTGGATTTAGTGAAGATTGAGAGGAAGAGCGGCTGAAGAGTAATAAATTAGGTCAGTTTTTATCTATCATTTGATCTATTGTAGTGCTGCTATAATTTTCTATTTAATCTGATATAACCTCTAATTTAGTTTGCTACAAGCTATGAAACCTCCAATAATTTGACATTTTATATTTTAACATATTCATTAATTTTGTAATTTGATCACTAACATATTTATTTTGTTGTAGGTTGTTTCCATTATTTTGCAGTGTTGATTTTCCATTATTGTAGGTCAGTTTTATACTTCATCTGTCAAAAATAATTTGCCATTCAATCTTTTATAACCTACAATTTAATTTGCTACAATCTGCCCTCAACAAATTTTAATATACCAAATATGTACTCTAGTTAATGATTTTGTTTTAAAAAAAGCTCGAAGAAGTAATTTTAGATGATTTATTTGTGTTTTTTGAGTTGCAGTGAAAGAAAGCGAGATATCTTTTCTTTGAAGTGAAGAGAATGAGCTACTTTTTCTTGAAGTGAAGAGAATTAGCTACATTTTTTTGAAGTGAAGGAAAGATCCAAATGATGTTGTAAATAAATTGTATTTTGTGTCAAATTTAGAGATTGCATATAGTTATTATATTTTAATATGTAAATGTTTAAAATTATGATTTGTATAATTTGAACTTTATATTATTCAAGGGCCCAATTTTTTTTTTCGCCCAGGGCCCTGAAATTATCAGGAACGGGCCTGCAAATCATAACCAAAAAAAACAAAAAAAGAAGAAAATCCGACCCAGTTTATTAAACCAAACTAGGAGAAAAAGAGATTAAATACAACATGCATAGCATCTCAATACAAGTAAATAACAATATACATGATAGACAAGTGAACCACAATGCTAACACCAACCAGGCAACCATCATTGAGTGCACTCTAGATAGTATAAAATAAGCCAACAAAAAGTCCCAAGGGTCTGTTCTTTGGATATGAGTTTCTCATTTCAACTCAGGTTAGCACATCTCATTTTTATGTCACAAAAACTTCTCTCTATTTAGTAAATTAATGTTCTCTCTGCCAGTCTTATTGGATTTTCATTCAATTCATCTCATCTCATCTCCATTTCAACACCAAAGAACAGACCATAAAGCGATGAGCAGCATCAAAATTCTAACATCACAGCCTCGAATTCTATGTGAATCTAGTCATAACTCAGCTTACAGGCCAAAGATACCTACCCCGTGAGATTGTTGTAACCATCTCCAGAAGTCAACAACAACGCATATCCATGATCATAAACAGGCACTGACCCTTCATCCATTTGAATGGCCTCCTTACCTTTGCTTGTTTGATTGTCCAACCAGAAAGACTGAATGCAATACCACAACAAATAACACGAAAACGCCCCAAG
>NQLW01000326.1:18592-39085 GCA_002312845.1 Kalanchoe fedtschenkoi | reverse complement strand
AGAGTTTTCTTTCTGATACGATGAGAGTTCTCGAGATGTGGATCAAGAAGAAAAGCAGTCCAAATAAGACAAAGTGTAAATTACATGGTAGCTTGTCGTCAATGCGCTCATGATGGACCTTTTAATGCAACCCTAGTGAGGACTTTCTCAAATTTAAAAAGTGTAGGCTATAATACTAAAACAAGTGTGGATATAGTTGTATAAGTTAACACTAAATTCAAGAGTATGGCTAATTAAATAACATGCCCAAATTTTGATGATGCACAAAACTAAACAATTTTCTTGGGTATCTGTCTTATTGATTGGGTTCTAAACACCATACCTTAACCAAAGTGAAAGCCTTAATTTTCATTGACAAGGAAGAAGCCTGCAGGTTGTTTGTCTCTCTTTTGCAACAATGGTACTACTAATCAAATGCACATTTTTCTAGTATGCATGAATTCTGAAGATGTGGTTCAGTATATGGGGTGATGCCCGATTCAATCCTAAGCTGAGCTAGTGCCGGAGTTCGAATTCCCGAAAGAATACAATAGATAACAATAGGCAGTAGACATGCATCGGATTGTGTCAAGCTTAGCAGCATGAAATCAGGGACATCCAAAATCTAATAGCTAATCAGTTTTACTTGGTGATAATAAGAAAATGTTAGAATTTTATAGCTTCTTTCATATATATGCAAGCTTCAGTTCAATATGATGAAGCGAGGAAGCAATAAGGAATTTTGGCGGCCGGCCTTTATTATAGAGAAGTTGACATTAATGTGCCAAATTTTGCGCTGTTTATAATCTCAACGCGATTCCCAAAAAACTACTGGAATTTTCTAATGACTTGTGTAAGTACGTGGAACAACATGTTGTTGTATGTTTATACATATGAGCCCTCTTTGATCCATCTTTTGAAATCAGTACTCCACTTGGCTCGAAGAATTAGAAGGTTCGCGCCGCTGTGACAAGCTAGGGCTGGGAATCGAATCTCGATCCCTTTGAAACTCTACTCGAGGCACCAAACGGTCGGTTTAGGGAGCAGGAGGGTATGGGAGCAACATAACATGATATTTTACTCAATGCATAGTACTGGAATGGATCTCTAGCTCTACCTAGCAACTTAATGATGGATTGATTTCATGAGTAAGTACTATTGATATACATCACACAATGCATGTAGTTGTAGCAGTTGTTGTGGTTGTAGTTGGTCTCCCTAGACAAAAATTGGAGAGCTCTTTTTAATGTAATTTTGGGAAAAGGTTTTGGCTCCTCAACAGCAGGTAAATCAAAAGCAGGGGTCCCATAAATTATATGCAACAAAAAGACATGACACACGGTTGTTTTTGTTTATTTAATGAAAAAACTTTATACTGTGTGTGAATATTTTTGTTAAGGCAATAATTCAAACACCAAAATCCAAATCATTTTCTTTACCTGCTGCTTTACTTTTTGGATGTACTCCCAGCATCAAATCCATGAATTCCTTCACTCCAATACTCTATTCATGCCCTTCAACCGACATTGCTTCATTTAACTGAATTTTGTTTTTGGTATTTCAAGGTTGGTTGGACTATGATTAAGTTATGTAGGTGGTGAATTTTTTTGTAGAGATAGTCCACCACGTGGATTATAGACATTATCAATGAAAAGACATCAGGTGACGCATTAAAAAATCAAAGTAACAAGTATCGATTCATCATTGAATTTGAAATTTTTGCTGATCAAAATGACACATGACATCTCTCTACTGATGTGTTCATATGTTACAAGTGTAATAACCAAACGTCGTCGTCTTAGCCTGGCTATCAAATAAAGCGCCAAAGCTAGACGACGTCGTTTGCTTTCTATTGATTGCGTCTTCAGTTCTTTTCCAAATGCAGAGCATGCTCTCTGCCTCTATATTATCCTCACTTGTTGATCATTTTGAAGGTAATGAGAATCATCACAAGTTTGTTTAAACTGTTTCTCTCTCCCTAACCGATTCTCATCACACTTATCACATGGTATCAGACGGTTATGATTCTGGAGTTTCTCCGTGATCTCCGGTGGTCATTCCGGCGACTTACCTCATCCAATACTACTCTTCACATCCGATCAACTTGCTGCTGCTTCACCTCTCAATTTCACGCCATAATGACTGATTCACCGGACTCAACTCTGCCGGAAAGTTCTGGAGTTATGGAGTTCAGCATCCTGAGTTCGCGTCATCCGTTTTTCATCCGGCCTTGTGATCATTCAGGCACGAAGATCACCTCTGTCACACTTACAGGTACTGAGAACTACTTCCAATGGCGTTATGCTGTTACAAAGGCTCTATCCACAAGAAATAAGCTGAGTTTTCTTGATGGATCTGTTGCTATCCCCAAGATTGGTGATCCGCTCCTTCCGGATTACCACTGTTGCAATGATACAATCTTGTCTTGGATTAGTAATACTCTTTCACCTGAGATTTCTTGCACAGTTATGTATGTTGCAACTGTCAAAGAAGTATGGGATGCCCTAGCAACTCGGTTCGGAGAAAATACAGAGCCACGGATCTTTCATTTAGAACAAGAATTAGCTCAAACGTTTCAAGATCAGCTAACTGTTGCGGCTTATTTCTCCAAACTTAAGCATCTTTGGGACGAATTAGAGAATATGAGAGTCATCAGTACTTGTGATCGTGTGGAATCTTGCTCTTATCACAAAGATCTTACGGTCTTCTTTGAGCGCAAGAAAGTGATGAAGTTTCTTATGGGACTTAAAGAAGATCATGCTCTCCTGCGGGGTCAGATTGTTAACATGAAACCCTATCCTACTCTGGATGTTGTGTACAATATGGTGCTACGAGATGAAGGGCAGAGAATGTACGCAATAAAAGCTCTTCCAGAAGTCACGGCTCTGCTCAGTAAACAAATGCCTTTTACTCCAAAAACTAGTGCTGATTCTACTGCGTATTTGAAAGTTGCTAAAGCTCCAACTATTGATGGTACTAAACAATGTGCTTATTGCAAAAAAGTTGGTCATACAAAGTTTCAATGCTGGAAACTTGTTGGCTACCCGGTAGGTCACAAATTATATGCTGAGCCCACGGAGCAACAATTGAACAACAGGAGGAAATTCACTGCTCAAGCTCATGCTGCCTTCTCATTTCCTTCTGAAGACACTTCCTCCAAAGCTGGTGGCTCTAGCAACTTCACTTCACAGCAGATACAGGAGATCATTTCTATAATGAAAACTGAGCAGTTTTCCTCTCCAGCTATGGCAGGTACATTCTATTGCAATTCAAGTGTTGAGAATTCTACTGTATGGATTTTAGATTCTGGAGCTACTCACCATATTACTACTCATTTTTCTTTGCTGCTCAACCCACAACCTATTCACTCATCCATTCACCTTCCAAATGGGCAGATTGCTCAAATTACCCACACTGGTTCCTTACCATTAACCCCTTCTCTAACATTGTTAGATGTCCTCTATGTTCCATCCTTTTCCTTCAACCTCATATCTATATCCAAACTTCTCCAAAATACATCACTAACCATCTCATTCTCTTCCACTACCTGTTTTTTACAGGACCCCAAAGTGAGCAAAGTGCAAATGATTGGTAAACTGAAGTCTGGCCTATACCATTTCAATTTTCCTATAGTGTCTGCTGTCACTCACTCTACTCTTCCAAATCAGCAAACTTGGCACCTTAGACTTGGACATTGTTCTGCTGAGTCTGTAAAACATATAACTGATCTTTCCATGATCTCTGATTCTTCTGAAACACCTTGTGAAACCTGTCATCATGCCAAGCTTACTAGACTGCCTTTTCCCAATAGTTCTTCTACCTCTGCTGCCATATTTCAGCTTCTACATTGCGATGTTTCGGGACCACACAAATCTCCTACATATGATGGTTGTTGCTATTTTTTAACCCTGGTAGATGACTATAGTAGAGCCACATGGACTTACCTCATGTCTACTAAAGCTTCAGTCCCATCTCTTTTATCACATTTCCTAGGTTATACTAAGACTCAGTACCACACTCATGTCCAAATTCTCCGCACAGACAATGGGAGTGAATGTACTTCCTTAAGCACTCAAAAGCTCCTTCTTGATCATGGCATCATACACCAAACATCCTGTGTTTTTACCCCTCAACAAAATGGCCGTGCTGAGCGAAAACATAGACATCTTTTAGAGGTAGCTAGATCCCTGTTCCTTCATTCCCACTTACCCATACAATTCTGGGGTGATGCAATCCTTGTTGCCACTTATCTCATCAAGAGAACCCCCTCAAAAATCCTCAAATATCTCACTCCTTTTCAGAAGCTCACTGGTGATTCCCCCACATATAATCATCTTAGGGTCTTTGGCTGTTTGTGATTTGCATCATCCTTACCATCTTCTCGTACCAAATTTGATTCTAAAGCCATCAAATCCATATTCCTTGGTTACCCTCATGGAAAGAAAGGTTATAAACTTTACAATTTACAAACTCAGCAGGTCTTTTACAGTTGAGATGTCATTTTTTATGAGCAAATTTTTCCTTTTGCCATGAGTTCTTCCTCCTCTCCTGACCTGTCCACTACAGGTTGTGATATATGTCCTCTGCTTTCTGATACTGATACAATAACCTCTGCAGAACATATACAGTCCTCCCAAGCTGATCCCACTGATCAGTTACACACATTACCTGACATACAGTTACCTGATCCACCTCCCTCTGGTCCTTCTAGACCTCAACGGCAGAGGAAATTGCCCCACTGGCTCTCTTCCTACCATCTTCCCTCCACTGCAGGTTTACCATCATCAAGCACTGCTCACTCTAAGGTCTTGTATCCTCTTTCCTCTACCATATCTTATAATACTTTTGCTCCATCTTACCAAAATTTTGTGTCCTCCATTTCTCTTCATTCTGAACCTACCTCATATGCTGCTGCATCCAAAGATCCCCACTGGGTCAAAGCAATGGAATTTGAAATCAATGCTTTGGAAAGCACTAACACTTGGATTGTAACTGATTTGCCTGATCATGCTAATCCTGTGGGATGCAAATGGATCTTTAAGATCAAATACCGTTCTGATGGAACTGTGGACAAATATAAGGCTCGACTAGTTGCTAAAGGATTCACTCAACAGGAAGGTGTTGATTACTTTGAAACTTTTTCCCCGGTTACAAAAATGACAACAGTCCGCCTTGTCCTAGCTGTTGCTGCTGCTAAGCATTGGAAATTGTGGCAGTTAGATGTCACCAATGACTTTCTCCACGGTGACTTGAATGAGGAAGTTTATATGAAGTTGCCTCCAGGTTACAAAATTGATCAAAGGAAACAATTCCACAAGCCTGTTTGCAAATTGCAGAGATCTCTTTATGGTTTGAAACAGGCACCGAGGCAGTGGTTTGCCAAGCTTTCGGCTGCATTGCTCGACTATGGCTTTTCCCAGGCGCCAACAGATCATTCCATGTTCATATACGCCAAGGATTTAGTTTTTTTGGTTTCCTTGGTATATGTTGATGACATTTTATTAACAGGAAATTCATCAGTTGCTGTTCAAACTCTGAA
Source organism: Kalanchoe fedtschenkoi (assembly GCA_002312845.1). Lineage (NCBI taxonomy): Eukaryota > Viridiplantae > Streptophyta > Magnoliopsida > Saxifragales > Crassulaceae > Kalanchoe > Kalanchoe fedtschenkoi. Next base: position 33,567 of record NQLW01000326.1, on the reverse strand, counting down.
AGCATATCTGGCTCAACATTTTCAGATGAAAGATCTGGGTGCTCTCAAATACTTCCTTGGAATTGAAATTGTCAGTTCTGATAAAGGAATTTATCTCTATCAACGCAAATATGCTCTTGATATTCTCATGGACTGTGGACTCACAGCAACTAAGCCTGCTTCTACACCTATGGAACCCCATTCAAAGTTTGCAATTACTAAGTCTGAGTTACTGCCGGATCCAGCTCCTTGTAGGCGACTTATTGGACGATTGGTATACTTAACAATCACTCGTCCTGATATTGCTTATGCAGTGAACACCTTAAGCCAATTTCTGGCTCAGCCGTGTGAAGTTCACTGGAAAGCGGCTCTGCGGATTGTTAAGTATATCAAATCAGCCCCCGGACAAGGTTTGCTTTATTCATCCAACAATGATCTTCATCTTACTGGTTATTCTGATTCGGATTGGGCAGCTTGTCCTCAAACCAGGAGATCCGTTACTGGCTACTTTGTCCAACTGGGGAGTGCTCTCATATCTTGGAAAAGTAAGAAGCAACACACAGTTTCCCGAAGCTCCGCTGAAGCTGAATATCGAGCTCTTGCTCATCTTGCATCTGAGATTGTCTGGTTACGCCATATGCTCTCCTTACTGAATGTTCCAGTTCTCCAACCAGTTTCAGTTTGGTGTGACAGTAAGTCCGCCATTGCCATTGCTTCAAATCCTGTGTTCCACGAGCGCACTAAACACATTGAACTGGACTCTCACTTTGTCAGGGAGCAAATTCAGAAGGGTGTTCTTGCCTTATTTCATCGTCCGTCGGCAGATCAACCCGCTGATATGCTCACTAAGTCACTGCCTTCCCCTGCTCTGCTTCGTCTCAAAATCAAGTTATCACTTTCCAACTTGTATGAGTGCTAACTTGAGGGGGGGGGTGTTACAAGTGTAATAACCAAACGTCGTCGTCTTAGCCTGGCTATCAAATAAAGCGCCAAAGCTAGACGACGTCGTTTGCTTTCTATTGATTGCGTCTTCAGTTCTTTTCCAAATGCAGAGCATGCTCTCTGCCTCTATATTATCCTCACTTGTTGATCATTTTGAAGGTAATGAGAATCATCACAAGTTTGTTTAAACTGTTTCTCTCTCCCTAACCGATTCTCATCACACTTATCACATCATAGTACACGTGGCGTATTGTCCGCTCAAAAATCTCTCTATAAATTAAATTGGAGCGAGCAAACAACCTGTGTTAACATCTAATGTAAATCAAATTGGAATGGTAAGTTTCACGCATTCAAATAGTTTATATCTCATAGAAGTAGAGCACATGGTCATGTTTGTGAATCAAATTGAAACGTACATGATAGTAGCTTAATTATTTCATTGAGGCATACAATATGTTACAAAAATGGTGAGGTGCGGCAATTCCCAGTAAGTGGCTGGAAGCAGCATTGCCTGTCTGGTCCCAAAATCAGTTTGATTATCCCATATCGTCTGGCTTTCGAAAATCAACATAAAAAACTTCAACTTTCAATATTTGGATTTTCATATCGATGGATAAACATATTGTCAGGTGGCAAACTGATGAATTAAGGGGACCATCTGTATGCTTATGATGATCAACTTGTTCCATTCAACATGATAGTGACATCCCCATTTCAAATTTTAACTTAACTTTTTTTGGAATCTATAGTTTGATGCCATAAATGATAAGAGTTCAAAACTGTATACCACAAAAACAGGTCAATAAAATGCCTTGTGCAAAGACTCCATTCACTCACGGCCTCCAGCTCTCAAACCCAAGACAAGTCGCCAAGATCCTTATAACCCAACTTACAAATAGTTTGGCTATCCAAACGCAGATTCACAAGAGAGAGTTTGTGAGACATTCATGTGAAGGAAGGCTTCAACTACTTGCTTGCATATTGCATTGATGGTGGCAGTGTGTGCTAGTAGCAGTCAGGAGATGAATACAAGCGTTCAAAATTTGTACGGACAAAATCACAAGAACTTTAATAAATTGGGCTGCTGGTTCACTACTACAGATCCAGAGCAATTACCACGCTTTTTCTAAGGCTTTTACCACGCTTTACAAGCGTGGTGAGTACGACCGTCGTAATAGAAAAAGTACAGAGCGTCCTAATAGATAGTGAATCTATTACCACGCTTAAGCGTGGTAATAGGTGGTCAATCTATTACCATGCTTTTAAAAAACGTGGTAATTGATCTATGTCCTAATACCACGCTTTTATAAAAGCATTGTAATTGATATGGAACCTAATACCACGCTTTCCTCATAAGCGTGGTGATAGATGATCAACCTATCACCACGCTTGTTCTCACAAGCGTGGTATTAGGTTCGTATTATTTTTTTTAAATAATAAATTACGGATTAACTAAATCCGTAATTTAATTATTTAACAATTTATATTGTGTGAAATAAAATATATACAAGTAAATTAGAAAAAAAGCATTCAAATTTTATTACAAACAATACAAAATCAGTCGCATGTTTAAAAGCGTATCATGTACACGTCTAGCCTACAAATCCACCGGCTACGGAAATTCGGTGCATCTCCATAACATGCGCCGCTATGTCCTCCCTAACTGAGTCGATCTCCGACAACTCATAAGGTGCGAGTCCCTCGTCTCCCTCGTCAAAAATCTATAAACAAGTGTAAATTATTAATATGGTTAAATAACATTATACTTGACCACATTTAAATGAAAATATACAAAATGACTCAAAACTGCAATTATACCTGCTGTAAACCGATCCGACTCGTATCGTGCTGGGAGGACAAACCCTCGATGATTCGGCGCATGTTTCGGCAAAGATAGTAGCCGCACAGACGGCTCTTCTCAGGCTGCCGCGGGCACTAATACATACGCCCTTATTAGTTATCGAACAAAATAAATGATGAACATACAAATGCACTACTATTGAAAATGTACCGTAACTAACTCCCACGTGACTGAAGCGCGGGATCCACGTCATCGTGTCAAACCTCTGAAACATTACAAAATAGCGACATCTATTAGCTGTCAGAAAATAAAATGCGTTCACAATTCATCACTTGAATCCTAATAGAGAACTCACTCCTCCACAAATAGCACAAGACTCTGTGGTGCCGCCGTGCATGTAATGGAGTCGAAGTAGTAGACAATTGACTCTCTCGGAAAGATGACGGCAAGAGTCCAATGACACCTTCACGAATCCAAATAAAACTTACTTTAAATCAGAGAATTGCAACACGTACGTAATAGACTTACAGCACATAGAAATCACTTACGATGCGCCGGAGTGATACGGTAAGAAGTAGCACGTGGTAGATCCCTGGCTCTCTCCAAACTGGATCCGCTGGTGTATGTAGCCCGCTCTAACATCAAAAACGGCTCCATACTCCCCCGTGCGACTCGAGTCAAAAAAGTCAAACCTCCTATGAGATCCGGGGGGGCAGAACCTATAAAATAGGTATTGCATACGCATTTCGCATTCGATTAGCTATATCAACATCGTACTTACCTATATTTCATCAGATGTATTATCAAAACCAATACCTGATGTACGCAGCGACGCAAGGCTGGGGTCAACTCATCGACTCTCAACAGATCCATCGCATCATCGACACCAAATGACGATGGATAATCGAAACCAATGATGTCTGGCGTCAGAGGGAGGACCAATGGTGAATATATCACATATGCTCGAGCTAGTCCTAGAAGCTGTCTAGTGTGGAACCCCAGACGTGGAAACTGTGTACTCCGGGAATCAGGAGCAGTCATCTAACGCCAGTGATGGTCGTCAAAAAGCTATAAGATCAAAGTTAAATAGTGAATAGATTTTCTATCAATGTTTTTATCCCATTATAATTTCATTTTCAGCGTACCCTCTCGTCAAGCTCGATCAAGTGTCGGGGTCATGGAATGATCTGACTGACCAGGTGCTCCCACTCCAGCAAGACCCAAGGCATCGACTCGACTACCATAGGTAGGACGACACCCTCCAAAATAACGTGCTCAATAAGGACCATCGATAGGTCCTCTGGCAGAGTCTGGTAATCATAGACTCTACCCCTCAAGACCCTCCCAACAGCGGTGAGTCGCCTCACCTCATGGGGCGCTACACCCTCTGACACATAGAGTGCGCACTTTCTCCCAATCTATTTAAAATATTATAATTAATATTAAATTAACTATTTATTTTCTATTAATGTAATTATCATGAAATACTGAAAATCAGATACTTACGTCGGGAATGTCCGCGAATGGATTAGCTGGCTATGAAGGCCGTGAAATGTGTGTAGGAGGGTGTGAGGTAGCAGGAAATGGTCCATCCCACGAAGACTGAATGTCTGTGGGTATATCGGACAAATCCTGAGTGGGATACGACGCCGGTGGGGAGCTCGAACGCATGGCTGGGAAATAATTAATTAAATCTAAACATTGATGTTCTACACTTGAGCCAGCATCATCTCATCCACGGAGCCATCGTCAAGAGCTGCAGCTTCATCAGTTGGCAAATTTGAAGATGAACAACAGCTGGTGCTGATATCGGAGGAGCTGAGGGCGATGATGAAAAAAACCCACAAATGAAGAACAGCTTAACCCCAAGCCTTCTAAATCCAAACTCACTAGCAATTCAACAAAAGCTCAGATGATAAACCTGTGATTGCTCTTCCCATTCACCTTCAAATAACAACCAAGAAGCGCCTGAAGCCAATCCCAACTCACAACTCCATAAGCCTCCACCATTTCCTCAATTGATTGCTTAAAATCCAAGTAAGGGTTATTAGACTCCATCGACAGCAAAGTTACGGCCTTTTCCACATTTGAGCGACACCCAGATAGCTGAACATGCACAAACTCAAAAGCATCTTTCCATTACTTGCTACACTAGCTCCTGCTTTCCTTTATCAGATCCTCTTCTTGCTCAGCTATGAGCAGAAAAAAGCTCCACCTCAACAAGGTGACAGTCAGCTTGAGTTGCAGCTGCATGAAACCTAAACTGTTAGACATATTTGATCCCAAGCCGAGATCCTCTTCAGCCACAAAGCCAAACACCAATAATAAGCAGCAGCCTGCAAGTAAGGATTACAGTGCTGCTCATACAGAGGCAGACTCATAGTAGTATGATGCGGCAGCCTCCGCATGAGCAACACTATAATCCTTACTTGCAGGCTGCTGCTTATTAGTGATTGGCTTTGTGGTTGAGAAGGATCTCCGCTTGGGATCGAATATGTCTGACAGTTTGGATTTCATGCAACTGCAGCTCACAAGCTGACTGCCACCTTGTTAAGGTGGAACTTTCTTCTGCTCATGGCTGAGCAAGAGGATCAGATAAAGGAAAGTAGGAGCTAGCAGTCTAGCAAGTACTCCAACGGAGCAAAGTGAAAGGCTGCTTTTGATTTTGTACATGTTCAGCTATCTGAGCTTGCTTATATATATATAAGCATGACAACAGTGCAGCTTTCAATGAATACATCAAAAAGAAAAAAAATTATTGTAGATTAATATGAGCAACTAACTCGGATTTACACTTGAAAATGTTTTGTCACCTTCATAGTTTTCCTCTAATGATGGACAATTAATGCTTATAATAAAGTATTTGGCTTCTTTGTCAAGCTAGCAAGACCATAAAGAACAGTTCCGTTAGTAAAAAAAATTGGTTTTTGAATACTATTTTTAACCTAGTTCGTAGATGCGCAAAAGAAGCTTATTACAAATCCTCAGTGGACAATAAATGAATTGACTCTCTCAAGCTGAAAAAAAATCCCACATCATCTGTGGCAGGGTGGGTAACATCATGTGATCCTACATCCTCAAGATTTATGCACATTCAACCTTTGCTAGTAAACCAGGCCTATCTCCCAGCGTGCTAGCAGAATTTTGCTGGACAGTTTGATTGATTAGTCTCAAGTCTACTTCAATGGAAATTTACTATCTACATCCTAGATGAGGGGCTCTTGTGTTTGATTCACTTTAGCAGAAATATTAGCCACATTAGTCGATGGTTGACTATTATTTTTATACATCCAGAACGTACGGACAAAGAATCAAGTAAAAACAATGGCAAAAGATTAATTATCATATTATGCTATGTTCCTACATTTAGATGAGGAGAGGCAAAAGGAAATATATTTTTATAAAAAAACTACATCACAAGATATGTGCACTCGCTCAGTGGAGATGCCAAGACACTTGTAGCCCTTGTGTTGTGTGCAATAATCAAGAAATACACATTACTTCTAGCAAAATTTTAATTTATGAGTGTTGTGGGGGCGTAAGTTGGGCTAACATGCACATCCAAACACATGAAGGAAGATGTAACTTCTGACTTTTCATGAAATTCATTCTAAGGGAGTAGAAAAATCACTTACTCAATTAAGAGTTCAATTGATGAGATAAATAGCCGTGAGAAAAGCTTCATCCCTAAACTTTATAGGTATATGGATGTATGAGCAAGAAGGGCAAGAACAACTTTCACAATGTGTCTATGTTTACATTTAGCAAATCCATTTTGTTGATAAGCGTCTGGACAGATTACATAATGAGAAACACCAAGTTTTTGAAATTAAGAGTTAAGATTTTGGTACTCACTACCCCAATAAATTCGCATGATGAGAATTTTCTTGCTAAAGATCTTTCTACATCCTGCTAAAAATTTGAAAACACTTGATATATTTCAAAGGTAACTTTCAAGAGGTAGACCCAAGTAAATTTGTTAAAATCATCAATAAAGTTGTCATAATATTTATATCTCTCCACTCGTTTTGGTATAGGACCCCAAACATTAAAGGAAACAAGTTTTATGGGAGAAGAGGAGTGACTCTTACCATTTTGACGTGCATCACAAATATATTCTATGTTTGACTCACTAACATAAGGAAGGACATTATCTTTGAGGATTCTAGCAACAATAATAGCAAATGGATGACCTAGACAAGTATACCACTTGAAGAGTGAAGACATTGTGAACATGAGGAGCTTTTTGCTTTAAAGGAAAGGATAAAGGTCACCCTTACTTTTATTGTAAAAGAGGACCTTCTTCATTGCTTGATTCTTGACACAAAAATAGTTTGACTGAAATCAAACAAGAACACTATTATCATTAGTAAGACGATGAACAAATACAAGGCTGGTCATGGCATAATAAACATGAACTATACTTTTGAAGAAAATTTTTCAGTTAGTATTATTAAAAATAGTGTGACCAACATGAAATATGTGCATACAAATTCCATTTGTAGCATGGATTTGACCTTGTCCACTATACTTTTCACGGTTTGCAAACTTCTCAAGCTCCTTTTTTATGTATTTCGTCGCACTTGTGTCCAAATACCAATTAGTACTTAAACCATAGGAGGACCAAATAGTAACATCAGACTTCTAGAAATTATATCTTTTTCGCTGGAGAAATTACGTCAAAATGCTTTCAGCATGTATGGACAGTGTGTCCTTCCTTGCAGCACAACTAGAAGCAAGATCGCAACACATTATCATGGCCACGACACTCTTTATCATTGCTACAACCTCTCCTTTGGCCACAACCACAACTATGTGAAACAACGTTAGTAGACTATAGTACTGGCCTGAATCGTTTTGAAGATTCAATCGTGCTTCATAAGACAAAAGATGTGCATAAACATCACTAATAAAAATATCATCTTTGGAGGTTATTAACTGAACAAAAAAGGATTTAATATGCATCTAATCCAACAAGCATATAACATATAAAATCATCCTTGTCTTACTTCTTGTCGGCCGCCGCCGCCATCTCTTTCGTAAGCCCTTTCATCATGTTCGGTTTTTTTTTTCCGAGACTAGTACAAGCGAATTTCACTACTACAGATTTAGGCTTTACCACGCTTTCATTTACCACGCTTCAACATTTTACCACGCTTACTATTAAAAGTGTGGTAAATAATACGAAAAAACGTGGTAATAGATTCCGACCGAAATGACGAAAGTTTAGGGGATCTTATTACCACACTTTTGGGAAAAGTGTGGTAGTAGATTCTAGCCGAAACGACATCAGTTTCATAACGGACCTATTACCACACTTATAACTAAAAACGTGGTAATAGGTTTAACCTAATACCACGCTTATATCTAGGAGCGTGGTAATAAGTTTATTAATTACATTATTTCGGTTTTAATCTGAACTTTTTACCACGCTTAATTTATTATCACGTTTTATAAGACAAAGCGTGGTAATAGATTACCTATTACTGCACTGTCATTTATAAAGCATTGTAATAGCTCTTTCATTTAATTCTTTTATCAAATTAAGTTAAATTACCACGCTTGAAGCGTGGTAAAGAAACAAATTTCTATTTCATGCTTCTATTAAAATTAAACCCTATCTCACTCGTTTTTACTTGCTTCTATTCTCTTCTTTTCATAGCCACGCTCATCTATCCTTTTTTTTCTCTACAAAGCCTGCAGAATTTATTCTTAAGTGTTCCGAGATGAAGGCATCCCTGTGAAACTAGAAGGTTTGGAGTCTGTGGTTTCTTCTGAATTGAGAATGATGGCAGAGAAGTTGTGACTATTAATAGATCTAAGCCGATTGCTCCAAACTCACTCGAAGCCACCACATTTTCTCCAGCCATGAATTTTCTCATACCATCTCAGCCACCGCTAGATCTGGAGAAAGTCCACACCTTTTCCATCCGACATGGCGCGTCGATATCCAATTCGGAGCTCGGCAAGCACATCATATTCTTCTCCGTCGCGCTCTCGTTCCTGATGTCGTATGCTCACTCGATCTTCACCTAGCTCGAAAGTGTTGTATATAATCCTTGGGTATATTTTCTTGCCTTTACTTAGTATAGCAGTAGACTAAAATTAGGTACATGACCGTTGTGTGGTTATGGCGTATATTTGCTTTCCTTCCCTACATTATTTTCTTTCCTTGTAATAGTCTATTTAAGCATAGCAATACAACCAGGAAAAGCAGTCAATTCGACAGCACCAATTCCATTGTGTTCGTGTGTGTTTGTGTGTTGGCAGTGATCTCGCCAGCAGCGTGTGTCCGTTGTTTCTCTGGCGTGATTCTAACAAGTGGTATTAGAGCTAATTCTATCATGGGACCATGGGTGATGGGAGCAAGAAAGTCGATGGTGCTGTGATCCAGCGAGTGATTCGTGAGGTGGGGGGCGGGAATAGCTATCATGTTCTCACCAAGACCAATTACTCCGACTGGGTGCTCATGATGAAGGTGAAGTTGATGGCGAGGGCACTCTGGAACGCCATCGAGAAGGGCACTACCAATGAGCAGGAAGATATGATGGCGCTCGATGCGCTGATAAGCGCGGTCCCGCCCGAGATGGTGTCAACGATCGGCTCCAAGGAGACGGCCAAGGAGGCCTGGGACGCGATCGCCACCATGCGAATTGGGGATGATCGCGTGAAGAAGGCAACGGCGCAACAACTACGTCGCAAGTTCGACCTCGCCACGTTCAATGATGGCGAGACCGTCGAAGAGTTCGCGCTACGTCTAAATGGCATGGCGGCGCACCTCACCACACTAGGGGATGAGGTGAAGGACAAGGAGATCGTAGCCAAGATGCTACGGAGTCTTCCCTCCCGTTTCAAGCAGATCTCGATCGCGATCAAGACGCTGCTTGATCCCTCCACCATGACGATCGCCGATCTCACTGGGCGACTGCAAGAGGCGGAGGAGGAGCTGGATGGACCGCCGGCGTCACTACAACATGAGGGCAAGCTGTACCTCACTGAGGAAGAGTGGGACGCGCGGCGGAAGAGGCGCGAAGTGGAAAACAACTCCGGTGGCGGCTCAAGAGGTGGCGGCGGTGCGAACAGAGGAGGAGGCAGACGCGGGCGCGCTGGCTCTTCGTCGGGTGGACTGTCGAACTCAAACAAGGCCACCGGTGACGAATGCAGGCGCTGTGGGAAGATGGGTCATTGGGCTCGTGATTGCCGGTCCAAGTCCAAGAAGGAGCAGGTCCACGTCGGGCAGGATGAAGAGGAGGCCTCGCTCTTGCTCGTGAAGCTGTCCCCAACCCTAGACAATTCGCCGCCGCCACATGTCTTGAGCACGATGCCGGTTGGGTCGTCGACAGCAGCCTCGCTCCCACAAACTGTGCCAGTGCGGTGTGGGGCAATGAAGGAGCATGGAGGGGGTGGATCTGAGGCTTCGGCGGTGGAATCCACCTCTCCGATCGAGATCTGGGAGCAGAAGGTGTTTGCCCACCTTGGAGAAGAGAAGGAGCGGAAGGTAGGGACGTGGGTCCTGGACACTGGCGCCACCAATCACATGTCTGGGTCCAGGGCCGCATTCTCAAAGCTGGACTTGGCGGTGCTCGGCACAGTGCGGTTCGGTGACGACTCGGTGGCGCGGATCGAGGGTTGGGGCACCGTCGTGTTCGTGTGCAAGAACGGCGAGCTCCGGTCGCTGACGGGAGTCTACTTCATCCCTCGGCTAACGACCAACATCGTGAGCGTCGGGCAGCTCGACGAGGTCGGCTACAAGATCAACATCGATGCAGGGGTGATAAGGATCTGTGAACCCGGCGGCCAACTCCTGGCAATGGTGAACCGGGCGGCGAACCGCTTGTACTTGCTTCACCTAAAGATGGTGAAGCCATCATGCCTGGAGGTACGCAGGTGTGGCGACGACGTGGCGTGGCGCTAGCATGAACGTTTTGGGCACGTCAACATGGCGGCACTCCGGAAGCTAGCTTGGGAGGAGCAGGTGCGCGGCCTGCCGGAGATAGGGAGGGTGGGGCAGCTGTGCGAGGCGTGCCAGGCCGGGAAGCAGCGGCGCACCTCGTTTCTGGCGCAGGCAGAGTATCGAGCCCGACATAGGCTCGAGTTAGTGCACGGCGACCTCTGCGGGCCAATCTCACCAGCAACACCGAGAGGTAACAAGTACTTTCTGCTGTTGATGGACGACCTCAGCAGATACATGTGGGTAGCCGCGATCCCTTCAAAGGATCGTGCAGCAGCTGCCATCAAGAAGATCCGGGAACAAGCTGAAGGCGAGTCCGGCGTCAAGCTGAAGGTGCTCCGGACTGATCGCGGAGACGAGTTCACCGCGACTGAGTTCGCAAAGTACTGCGCGGCTGAGGGCGTTCATCGTCAGCACACGGCGCCTTACAGCCCACAGCAGAACGGTGTCGTGGAGCGCCGGAACGGCACGGTGGTGGCGACAGCAAGGAGCATGCTCAAGGCCAAGGGCCTGCCCAGATGGTTCTGGGGCGAGGCGGTGAGTAACGCCGTGTACTTGCTGAACAGATGCCCGACGAAAAGCGTTGATGGCATGACGCCGTTTGAGGCCTGGCACGGGAAGAAGCCGGCGGTGCACCATTTGAAGACTCAGCAAGTACACGGCGGTACTCACCGCCTCGCCCCAGAACCATCTGGGCAGGCCCTTGGCCTTGATCATGCTCCTTGCTGTCGCCACCACCATGCCGTTCCGGTGCTCCACGACACCGTTCTGCTGTGGGTTGTAAGGCACCGTGTGCTGACGATGAACGTCCTCAGCCGCGCAGTACTCTGCGAACTCAGTCGCGGTGAACTCGCCTCCGCGATCAGTCCGGAGCACCTTCAGCTTGACGCCGGACTCGCCTTCAGCTTGTTCCCGGATCTTCTTGATGGCAGCTGCTGCACGATCCTTTGAAGGGATCGCGGCTACCCACATGTATCTGCTGTTGGTCGAAAGAAGGAGAAGGAGGCACAGCTGACAGGCTTCAGCGACAGTGATTATGCAGGGGATATCGATGCTAGGAAGAGCACGACAGGGGTGATTTTCTTCCTCGGCAGCAGCCCGATCACCTGGCAATCCAAGAAGCAGAAGGTGGTGGCTCAGTCCAGCTGCGAGCGGAATACATAGCAGCTGCAAATGCTGCTTGTCAAGCATTGTGGCTCAAGCGTGTGCTAGCATAAGTGCAGGGAGCAGCGCAGAGTGCACCAGTGCTACGGGTGGACAACAAGTCTGCGATTGCGTTGATCAAGAACCCGGTACTCCACGGACAGTGCAAGCACATTGAGGTGAAGTATCATTTTGTCCGGGAGTCCGCTGAACAAGGCCTGATCAAAGTGGATTTCATTTGAAGTGAAGAACAACTCGGCGACATTCTGACCAAGTCACTCGGTAAAGTCAAGTTTCACGAGCTGCGCTCCAAGATCAGCCTGTTTGAAGTTTGTCATTCGCGCTCCAAGGATTAGGAGGAGATTGTTGTATATAATCCTTGGGTATATTTTCTTGCTCCCATTACCCATGGTCCCAGGATAGAATTAGCTCTAGATGCCACTTGTGTGGTTATGGCGTATATTTGCTTTCCTTCCCTGCATTATTTTCTTTCCTTGTAATAGTCTATTTAAGCATAGCAATATAACCAGGAAAAGCAGTCAATTCGACAGCACCAATTCCATTGTGTTCGTGTGTGTTTGTGTGTTGGCAGTGATCTCGCCAGCAGTGTGTGTCCGCTGTTTCTCTGGCGTGATTCTAACAGAAAGCCCCAACATCTTCGCATGGAATATATTGATACGAGGTTACGCCGAGAGCAGCGATCCACGGCCGGGTGCGGAGGTGTATGAGCAGATGCGCGCGTTGGGTGTTGAGCCGGATAGCCACACATCCTTTTTTACTGAAAGCTGTTGGTAAGTTAATGAACGTTAGGGTTTGCGAGAAGGTGCATTCTGAGGTGGTTATGAATGGGTATGCGTCACTGGTGTTTGTTCAGAATGTGATGGTGCGTGTCTATGTCGCTTGTTGGGTTTGCTGAGAGTGCGCACAAGCTGTTTGTTTTAATGCCCGAGAAGGGATTGGTGGCTTGAAACTCTATGATTAATGGATTTGCGCTTAATGGTAGTCCGGAAGAGGTGATGAGGCTTTATACTGAGATGGGTGAGAAGGATTGCAAGCTTGATGGATTTACGATTGTCTGCTTCTGCGGAGCTTGGAGCTTTGGGTTTGGGGAGGAGAGTTCACATGTACATGGTTAAGGTCAGGCTGACTATCAACTTGCAGGCTACTATGCGTTAATAGACTTGTATGCCAAGTGTGGGAGCATCAGGGAGGCGAGGAGAGTTTTTGATGAGATGGAGGAGAGGATGGTGGTGTCTTGGACTTCGTTGATTGTGAGATTGGCTCTAAATGGATTTGGCTTAGAAGCACTCTCTCTATTTCAGGGGCTGGAAAAGAAGAAACTAGTACCTAGCGAGATCACGTTTGTTGGAGCTAGGGGTGTAAATATGGGTCAAAAGTTGAATTTGGGTTGGATTTTTCAAAATTCAAATTCATTTATAATAGAATAACACAACTCAAACCCAACCCAAATTCAAAATAACCCAACCCAACCTAAATTCAAAACTCTTAATTCGGGTTGAATTTGGGTCAACCCATTTATTTTTATTAATAAAGAATTTAAAAATTTTAAAAATCCAAAAAAAATAAAAAAGGAATTAAAAAAATTTTAAAAAAATTTTAAAAATTTTAAAAATAAAAAATATTTTTTTAATTTTTTAATTTTATTTTCTTATATTTATTTTTATTTTTTATATATTTGTAATTCGGGTTGTGTTTTACAATTTGGGTCAACCCGAATTTCAATTATACAACCCAAAGACCAACCCAACCCAAAAATTACAACCCAAAACTCAACCCAAATAAAATAACTTAACCCGAATTCACTTTAATTGGATTAATTTGGATTGGGTTTTGAGTTGACCCAAAACCCTTACACCCCTAGTTGGAGCATTATATGATTGTAGCCACTACGGGATGGCTGATAAAGGATTCGAGTACTTCAACCGGATGAAAGAAGAGTTTTGTATTAGACCAAATATAGAGCATCATGGAGGCATGGTTGATCTGTTGGGACGGGCAGGCTTGGTGAAGGATGCATATAATTACATCCAGGACATGACTTTTGGAGATCAAATAATAATTTATTATGGAAAGGAGAAAGCACATTTGTACGTTAATTATTAAAGTTGATGACATGACTTTTTACCACGTTTCTTTTTGTGAAGCGTGGTAATAAGTCATCATCTATTACCACATTTTTGTCTTTAAAGCGTGGTAATTGGTTTGTTATGTATTACCACGTTTTATTATGAAGCGTGATAAAAGGTTCGGTACCTATTACCACGCTCCGTACTTTACCAATTACGACGGTCGTATTCACCATGCTTGACAAACGTGCTAAAAGCCTTAGAATAAGCGTGGTGTTAAGCTCTAAACTGTAGTAGTGTTTGCACTACCCGCTGGGAGGAAAACATCTCATTGATAAACTTTCAAATGTCGATAGCACTTTGAAGGTGTGGCACATGAATGAGCATCTCTTTCGACATAACCGAAAGCAAATACCTAAGGACTTGTTGGTCCTGAGAGACACACTGCACGTAGGCTAGGCTCTCTCCCTACAAATGAGTTGACCGCATTTTCGACAGTGATCTTTGTGAATGACATCACAACCGACCAATTTAGGAATCCGATGAGCCATTCTCCACGCACCGCTTGTAACATCTGAGAACGTCAAGTTATGTAATTGTCCTTACTCAACTTCTTAGAAATAAGATTGCTAAGAAGAGACAAAGTTGGCTGAGTTTTGGACAAAGATAATGTTGACGTTACTAATTGATGAGTTGAATGGAAGAGCTTATTGAATGTGTTTGAGGAGGTGGCCCTAATTATCATGTAAATTTTTATGAGCGTCTCATCTCCGTAGAGGACGCTGCTGCATATAAATGTAGGTGAGGAACAATCTCTGGGATGACATAAGCATTTAAATAAATGTATTTTATATTAGAATTAAATATCTAGAATTGAATATATCCACTAAAATAAAATTAAATACATTAATTACAACTCACATAATTGTAACTCGTGTCTATTTCAAACAATGTGTGATGAATATGTCCTGAGGGGGTGTGACTAAATAAGTTTCATAGCTAACCAAATTGGTAATGACTACAATTGGTAGCTCAACAAGATTGAGCTATTGGGGTCTACGTGCTCCTACAA
>NQLW01000322.1:4428-26144 GCA_002312845.1 Kalanchoe fedtschenkoi | reverse complement strand
TATTTATATTATATTTCCAAAACAATCATTGAATATATATCCATAACTATTCAAGATATATTCTCCTAAATTTTATCCCTTATTTAACGGACTAATTGTATCCACAAATTCTTTATAATTTCATAAATGATATTTTGTAAAGAGTAATTTTTATTTTAAAATTTTAATATAAAATTTTAATTAAACAGCTAAATTTATAATAATTAAATAATATTTCCTCACAAATTTCTCATTATTCGTTATCTCTCAGCTATCTCTTTATTTTTAACAACTTTGTTTACTTATTCATGAAATGAAATTCAATTTATATATAAGTATAGAACTGTGTTGTATTTTAATATATGCTCACGAGTAAAGGCACTCGTCGTCCGACAGTTCGATTCGAGAAAAATTAAAAATCAAACCGAATTATTAGTCATCCCTTTTTAAAATATGAAACTGTAAACCGAATGGTTTTTTATAATTTGAAACCGAACCAAACCAAACCGCCCGGAAGCGTCGTACGGACAAACACCCGAGATCCTATTCTGTTATATATATAGGTATATATAAAAAATTAAATAATAGATGGATTGTATCCATCAATCAAACCGATATACTTTTGATAACATACTCATGTCACATATGCATCCATGAAGATGTATATTGAATATGAAAATTATTATTAGGGCTATAAATAGACTATAATATAATGGTTTTGAAATTAACAAATTAATGATGATGGGATAGAGATTGAGTCTAATTCCTAATCTATATATTTTCTGGTTTTCAATGCATAAAAATGAGGGTTTAAAGTTTTATTTTTCATTTAATAGATTTTTAGACAGATTAATAATTAATAAGTTGTAAATATTTAAATCCGAAACTAATAATTCTATAACTTAATACGTAACATAACATAGCTTTGTTTTGTTTATAGTAACTAAATTTTATCCCTTATTTAATGGACTAATTGCATCCACAATATTTTTGATAATTTAGATAATTTAATGAAATCTAATTTATACATAATTATATACCTAAGTTTAGTAAAATTAAATAATAAATGAATTGTATCTATCAATCATATCGATATAATTTTGATAACATACTCACGTCACATATGTATCAATAAAGATAAATATGTCAAAACATGAAAGTCATTATTAAGGCTATATATAGAGTAGAATCTAATTTTTTAAAAATTAATAAGGGATAAAACCTAAAAAAGGCTCTGAACTAGCACCACTTACCTAATTATTGTCAGAACTACCATGATTTCCAAAAAGGGTGCGATGAAAAAAATTGGATTGATTTTCTAAAATAAAATTTATGATTATATTTCTAAACTAATATTATTATAAGGTTTGGATTTGTGGGCAAAAATTACGTCGCTTGATTATCAACATAAACTATATCATTTTGTGCACATAAAGAAAATGACGTCTTTTGATAACCAAACGACTTAATTTTCACACAAAAATCTAAGTCTTATAATAATATTAGTTTTGAAATATAATGGTGAATATTATTGTAGAAAATCAATCAATTTTTTTCATCGCATTCTTTTTGGAAATCGTGGTAGTTCCGACTTCAATTGGGTAGGCGGTGATAGTTCATGACCCCTTTTGAGCTTTTCCCCTATTAATAATTGGTGATAAGACATATTTGGAGTCCAATTGCTAAAATGTAAATTTTTTCCATTTCCAATGCATAAAAATGAGAGTTTTAGATTTATTTATTTATTTAATTATATAATAATTTAATATAAGTTAGACACATTAATAACTAATAACTAATAAATTTGTAAATACTTAAATAATAAACTAATTAATTAAATAAATAATAAAATTAGGTGCTAACTAAATTTGCTTAATAATCTCAACTATTTGATTTGATTAGATAAAAATGATATGATTCGTTAAGAGATTTTTTGTTACTTAAAATTTAAAATTTATGAGTACTATATTTAATAATCTCAAATAATCAAAGCTTTAAATATTTTATAATTCACATATGTATATCATATGCATATATTAAATTCAAAATGAATCCTCAAATTGTTTTTTTACTTTATATATATATATATATATATATCAAATCATGTTTAATTTTCACTCCTTACCTCACTTTCAATTTTAGTCACTCACTAAATTATTTTTAGGTCCTTATCTGACATCCTTACACATATACTATGTACATAATAAAAATGAAAATTATTAAATATATATTCTGACTGAAATAGTTGACATGTATCTTTTCATGAAAGATAAGGACATGTATCTTTTTCCGATTTTCTATGTATAAAGGGGTGAGTTACTAAATATTAAATATAAAAATATCAATCATTTCAATCAATATCTTTAAATAGTTTCACACAAAAAATTCGGTTATTATTAAATTTGTAGCAATAATTATATAAATTTATAATTATATCCATGAATACACCTATTAATCAATTTTATCAATATATTTGAATGATTTGACAAATAAATATTGATGGTTGCTAAATATTAATAATTACGCAAAATTTATATTTGTACCCATGAATGCGTCTATTAATCTTTTCATCATCCCTTAGGCAAAACATTGTCATTGTTCCGTAATCTTTTCATGTTCTTATCTCTCAGTGGTTCATGTTCTTCTGATCGTCACTCCGATCATTTGGCTTAGTCTTTTTCTGCTCGTCTCTCTATTCCCATGGCTTCATCTTCTTCGGATCCTCCTCATGATTCTATTCAGAATGTTGCCTTCACAGTATTATGTATTTTCAAGAGGCATTATCCGAATCCTGACAAGGTAGAAATGTTCTTGCCCGAGTTTGTTTCCACTAATCTACAATATGGATCTCGCAATCTGGATATTATTATAACCATGATGTTCTCGCACCTCAGCATCCCACTGATCGATGAGATGACTTTTGAGTAACTATTTAATTTTGATTATTAAGTTTCAATATTAAATTATGTTTTATGATTTTTTTAGAAACATTGACAAAAAATAATAGTGAGAGTGGATTATTGAGTTTATGGATATTCTGAAGCACTAGATTCGCGACTTTGTGGTGATGTCTGTGTTCCACCATGAGTTGAATATTTTTATGAATTCAAATACTAATTAAAATATTTAGATAAATTTGTTTCAAGTTTTTACTATTTTAAGTTTATTATAATTTTACTTTTTAAAGTTTATGTACTGGTATTTCCATATATAGTTATTATATATTTTGGTTTAAGTACGATTGTTCTGATAGCTATTACTCATGTGATTGGGGTGATCCTTGTATTTTGGGATGTATATTATTCACAGAGCTGTATAAGTATTTTAAAGGTCACTATTATGATTTCTCAATTGTATGCCAATAATAAATTTTGTTAAAATATTCACTGTTTCATATTAAAATAAGATATATTTATATATTGAGTTAAGTAATAATTATATTTGATATTCTAAAATCCTAAATCCAATGTTACACATATGACTTGAATATTTGCTGAGATATTTAAGATTTAAGATATGATAAACTTTGTAACTGAACTGTCTCTTAAAGATGATTACACGTTTACGATAAATATGTGAAATATCGAATAAGTTTCTATTTGTTACCTATAATTTTTAATTTATAGATTTATCTTAGATTATCTTAGATGAGTGTTAATAGAATTCAACAATGTAAATGTGGAGCACTTCGTAACAATCTATTCTATATTTGATTGATGAAATGTGTTTATATTTTTAATGTATTATATTTTTATAGATGTACATAAATAACTGTTTAAGATTTAAATAAGATATATTTATATATATAATTAGTAAAAATATGAATAAATATATTTGGTATCTTACAATTCTAAATTTGATACTTGACAAGTGGCCGGTTTGAATACTTGTTGAGATATTTAATATTTAAGATGAGATTTGCTTTTTAACCGAATAGTATCTTATCTTAGACTACAACCATTATGATAAATATGATAAATGGTAAATTTGCTTAACACTTCATAAATATCTTAGGTTGTCTTAGATGAGCGTCAAAAGAATTTCACTATGCGAATGCAGAGGATTTTATCCGAAGCTAAACGAAGAATTATATGATTAACATGTTATAAATAACTATTCTATGTCTGAGTCAGGGTTATCAGAATTGAGTGTGAGATGAAGGAGTTAGAAATTGAGTATACTAAACTTCATACTACTAAATTTTTTGTTTGTTGTCAATTTATAATTTGTTTATTTGTTATATGTAACAGTTTTTATTTATGTGCAGACTCATTTGATGTGAGGGCGAAAATTTTATGGTTGAAGAATTATGTTAATAAATTACACGACTAGCATAAATTTACATGAATGTGCATATGTATTTCAATCACTTAAAGAGCATCTGTTTGTGGAGAAATGATAAGTTGGAATTCTAATTGAGTAATGGAGACACAATTGAATTAGATGTTTGAAAGTAAATTGTACTTAGTACTATTGTAATACATCGACCCACACAAAATGATGAAAGTGTTTGGTGTAGAATCACCTTTAATTTTTTTATAACCAAAAGAGGAGTCTATCTCCATAAAATCAGCAAGAGGGAGAGGAAAGCAAGTCCATCTCCATAATTTCTGCAGCAAACTCGGGAAAGCAGCAAGTTGGTTGTGTGTATACATGATATAAGAAGAAGAATAAGAAAAAAAAAAGAAGGAAGAAAGAAAACCCTGTTAATTTCATCCCAGCCGCCTCCCCCCTCTCAATCCCAAACCAAATCGAAGACCTTCTCCCTCGCATCAGCATGATCGACATTCCGATCTCTCTTGTTCA
This sequence comes from Kalanchoe fedtschenkoi, assembly GCA_002312845.1. NCBI lineage: Eukaryota > Viridiplantae > Streptophyta > Magnoliopsida > Saxifragales > Crassulaceae > Kalanchoe > Kalanchoe fedtschenkoi. The sequence continues at coordinate 21,359 of NQLW01000322.1, read as the reverse complement.
GGATGGATCTATAGGGTCAGAGGATGATGGATCTAGAGGATCAGTGGGTGCTGGTTCTCCGGGTCATAAGTATGAGTAGCCACTCGAGGAGCAGCAACAACCATTAATCAATTTGGAGGTGCGCACGTCTTTACTTACTAACTTTAGCGTAGCTGTAAACTGAGTTTTGGTTGATGAATTGGAGTGTTTCTTGATTCTAAATTAATCTACATAAAAAGATCTTTCCAACCATATAAATTTCGAGTTCTAGTTCAACCGGAGTAATGAGATAACTGGTTTGAAAGATAGGAGTATGAAGCTGCCTGCTGGGTTGGGCAGTTTTCCCTACTAACTTCGGACCTCAATATCTTCCTGTTGTGGTAATAAAATTTAGTAGTTCTTTCTTTAAACATGTTCTATGTGAAACGTAGTTTCTATGTATATGTGACATGTTTCCTAATTCCACCAGATTAGGGAGAAATAACGTTCCGAAGTAAGGAGTACAAACCTGTCTGTTAGACGTAGACAGTTCAACCATCCAAATTCAAGAGTCTGAATCTTAAGCTTACGATATCCAAATTAAGAAATTCTTGTGTCTAAATTATTTAGCTCGAAACAAGCTTTCTAGCGGTATAAAAATCGTAAGCTAATGGTGTCTGGTTATGAAGTTATTAGCGGCTAAAGTTGGACTGTTAAATCTGTGTTTAAAGAGTTAACGATGAGAAGAAATCTTTAGTTAAAGATTTAAAAGCAGCAAGTAAACTATAAAATTAGGTTTAGTTGGTAAGGTTGATGCTTGTTTTATTTCGAATCCAGTGACTTTGAGGTAAAAACAAGATTAAGTTGGTTATGTTGGTTCTATAAATTTTATGGTAGTAGTGTATTACTTTAATTATGGTCCATGACAAGTATTTCATGGCCTATGCGCATAGAGGGAACAGTGGTTTGACAAATTAATCTCTTGGCTGCTATGTATGATAACAAGAACTATTAGTACCTTTCAAACATCTATGGATTAGTCAGATATAAATTAAAAGTATTGATGTTGTGTCTAGATGGTATTTGGAAAAGGATTAGCTACGTGGCTAGCTTGACATGAAGAGGTGGACTATTGAGTGTGTTAAGTCATCTAAGTCAGATGATTACCCTCGATTGTAACTGTGAGTAAATAATTCCTACGTATTTCTTTTCGTACAAAATTAAATATGTGACTATTAAATAAGAATAATGAGTATAATATGTGAACAATATATATACTCATGTGGAAAAGAAAAATTGTTATCTTGAGCATTCATTCATATGCATACACACTGCATCATGTCTGCGACATTCTGTTTCCGCGATAATGTCGCGTTCTGTTATATGAATGATTTGATGATCCGGATCGGCAGTGACGACTGCCTAGCCAAAAAGGGCTTCCGTCGCAGTTCATGTCTGTCACGCATTCACGTTTGCATTTGGCCAAAAGGGGCCTAGCCAAAAGGGGCTCATGTTATGACATTCAATGTGATATAAGAAATATATGTGCTAATAGGAAGATAAATAAACCCCCACGTACACAATAAAAGTACGAAGGGTGAGCGAGCCGCACGTTATAAATATGATATCAACTTAAAATAAAAGAAATCCCCATCCGGCTCGCCAAATACGTAGCAAGTTGTTTACTCATAGAGTGAGTCTTTTGACTCACCCCCAATATTTAAATTCTCTTTTCAGATCATTAGTCGTTCATTAGTGACGGTGTTTGAGTTGGAACGAGCTAGCTCTTGGTTCCATCCAGTCTTCAGTCAGTTTCCTTCAGTCAACAGTTAATTAATTTGTGTTACTTTGTCATCTTTGTAGCAGTTGCTCCAATGTACTTGGGTAAGATTTTGGGTTGATTTTGAATAGTTTTGAATGCTGAATGTTCTTTTATTAGTACGTTGAATATTTGACTTTGAATTTTCTTCACGGAGGCTTGTTTGACTAAAAATCAAAAAGAGATAAGTCAAACGCCATCGCGACCCATTCATTTTTCGGGTCGTGACAACTATCTACCGTCAACGATTATTTATTTATTTATTATTTATTGACCAATGTTTATGAAGACTCACTCTAAAATTTATAAATGATAAATATAAATTTTCTCTTACGTTTCTTTTTTATATACCCAATGTACATTTTATATGTCAATCAAATAACATTTAATTTTGATGTCTAATGTCGCATTTAATTTTGGTTACTCACATCAATCTATACTATTTGTTACATATCTTTTACATACACTGACATATTATGCATATAATCAATATAGGTAAGTCATTATATAGACTTGACATCAGTGGAAATGAAAAATTGTAATGATGATCAATCAATAAATGCCCTGGTTTAAATTCATGCGTGTTTCGAAATGAAAATTTATCATCATGATCAATGAATAGTTGTCCCTCCTATTCATCATCATAAATATATATTTCTATTACTTTTAATTAAATAATGCCCTCAATACACTATATTGATTGAATTTTAATTAGTGTATAATTTTTTTTATTTTGAAATTATCTAAACCTCTTTTTATTAAACAACTAAATATTGTTTACTATATTCCCTTGATTTCTTCACTATTTGTTAGTTATCTATTTTATCTAATTTGTTCGTTTATTTAATTAAGTCAAAACCTAATTAATTAATTAAATAAATAACTTAGTTAGATAATTTTATGTAAATTTGCCTAATAATTTCAACTATTTAACTCGATTAGATAAAAATTGAAGAGAGCGTTGCCACCACTTTGTGTTTGTCACCACGTGTCTCATTTATTATGTCACATCAAAATCACAAACTTATCTATTATACCGCAAAAATAATCATATACTGACGTTTGGTGGTTTTTTATGACAAATGATATTTGATGAACCGTGGGTGGCTTGTGATGGCAAATGATTTTAATTCTTTATAATAATTTATCGCTGAATAATGCATATTTAATATTGCTAATACCAATTGCACTATAGATACAAATTCAATTAATATTTAATGTTTACCATAATAGTGCTCACGTTCCATATTTTTTTATTAGTGATGATAGTTATACTATTACAACTTATAACTCAATAAAATCATCATTATCTACTTTTTTTATTGAGTTTTCTTTAATTATGAAATGCAATCTAATTTATATAAAAGTATAAAACACACACATATATGATGATGTGACATGTTTGAAATGTAATTGCTAACATGTATATTTGTTTTCATTTTCAATGCATAAATGTAAGAGTTTTGAGTTTTATTATTTATTTAATTATATAATAATTTAATAGACGTTTAGGTACATAATTAATTAATTAATTAGCAAATATTTAAGAAATTAATTAATTACACAAATCATAAATTTAGGTGTTACGTAAATTTGCATAATAATCTCAACTATTTTATCTGACTAGATAAAACTGATATGATTCAATAAGAAATAATTATTATTTAAATTTTATAATTATAAATTTATGAGTAATACTACTTAATAATATCAACTAAGTAAAGGTTTAAATTTTTTGATTATATAATTCGTATATGTATATTCTTAATGTTTGATAGACAAAATTAAAGAATACTTGAAAAACTTTATTATTACATATTTAATATATCAAATGCATATATCAAAATGAAAATGACTAGAAAATTATTTTGTATACTTAATATATCTATCAGTCAAATCATGTTTAATTTTGATTTCTCACCTCACATTTAATTTTTGTAGCCCAATTCAATTTTTGGTTTCTCATCTCACATCCTACACATATACTATATACATAAATAATCATTAAAGCTATATATAAATACTAAAATTTAAGTGTATTTTGAATTGAAAAATTGATTATGATGAATACACATTTTTAATAGCTGACAACTATCTTTTTTGATTTTCCATGCCTAAATGTGTGCGTTGCTAAATATTAATTACATGAACATCAATCCTTTCAATCAATATCTTTGTACAGTTTGATAAATAAATTTCAAATTTTGTTAATTTATAGTAATAATTACATAAATTTAAAATTATATCCATGAATACCCCCATTAATCAATTTTATCAATATATATGAATGATTTGACAAATAAATATCATTGGTGGTCAAATATTAATAATTATACAAAATTTACCTTTATACATATGAATGTGTATATTAATACTATACCCCAAAGAGTTACTATCATCATTCCTTAGCAAAATATTTATCATTATTCCTTACTCTTTCCATAATTTTGATATCTATCAATCAAATCAATATAATTTTGATAATTTACTCACGTCACATACGTATCCATAAAGATATATATAAAATTATGATAGTCATTATTAGGACTGCACATAGAGTAGAATCTAATGATTTTATAAGTTAATAGTTAATGGTGATGTGACATGTTTGGACTCTAATTGCTAAAATATAGTATGTTTTTTGATTTTAAATGTGCAAAGATGAGAGTTTTGGGGATTGTTATTTATTTAATCATATAATAATTTAATAGATTTTTAATTTAGACACATTACTAATTAATTATTTATTAAATATTTAAATAAAAAACTATTAATTAAATAAATGAAATGGTTTATGAAGAGATATTTTGTTATTTTAAAATTTTGAATTTCAAATTTATATGTAATGTTACTTAATAATCTCAACTAAGCAAAGTATGAATTTTATAACTATATAGTTCGCATATGTATATTCTTAATGTTTGTTGGGCAAAATTAACAAATACTTGTGAAATTTTATCTTATATAGTATCTTACAAAGAAAGTTCAATATTTATTTATATGTTGTCTCTTTATTTTTATTTATTTCTTTACGGGTAAGATTTAGCAAATTTATTTTATTTAAAATTTAATCTACTCCTTTTATTAAGTAACTAGATACATTTTACTTAAAAACTATATTCCCCTTGATTTTCTCTTTATTTTTTTCTTAGTTATCCTTTTTTTTTCACATATATAATCAAATTGGTATAATTTTAACAATATCCTCACATCACATATGTATTAATTACACAAATACAAATATGTAGTATTAGGTTTATATATATAAGAATCTAATGTTTTAAAAAAATTAAAATTAAAGATGATGAGACACGTTTTGAATCTAATTTAATAGACTTCCAGACACATTATTAATTAATTAATTTTTAAACATATACAAATGAAATTAATTAAATAAATAAATAATAAATTTAGGTGTTATGTAAATTTGTGTAATAATCTCAACTCTTTCATTTGATTAAATAAAAAATTATATGATTCGTAAAGAGATATTTTTTATTTAAAATTTTAAATTTATGAGTAATACTACTTAATAATCTCAACTAAGCAAATATTTAAATTTATAATTATGTAATGCATATATGTATATTATTAATATTTGCTGGACCCAATTAAGGAATACATGCTAGATTTTATCATTACTTATTTAATATATCATATGTATATATTAAGTTAATTTAAAATTTAAAAAATTGATGACATGATGATGGTGGATACACATTTGTAATTGATGACATGTGCTTTTTTTTATTTTCTATGTAGAAAGGACTGTGTTTTGCTAAATATTAAATATACAAACATTAATCATTTCAATCAATATCTTTAAATAGTTTGAAAATAATTAGTTGTTGTTAAATTTGTAGCAATAATTATGTAAATTTAAAATTGTATCTATGAATACCCTATTTAAAACCTTCAAAAATAGGTTAGTGTTATCCAAATGAGAGTGACTTATCTATAAATCATGATCATTTTAAATATCAACAATCGATTCATGATAATCACATGTTAATCATCTTATTCCATATAATGAAATATATTATATGTAATTTAGAAAATAAATTAAATAATAAAAAAGAGAAAAGTACAAAATGGAGAGTATGTACTATCTTCCATTTAAAAATCACGGTCATAAGTATTTGATTTTAAAATTCACGGTCCTTATGTCTTGCGGGGTTTAATTTTAATTTTGGAAATCTCAATCACACCTAAAAATTATTCATTCTATTTAAACAAACCCCCTCCCCAATCAATTTAGAAATGGAAAAATACAAATCGAAGGTATATACTATCATCCATTTAAAATTACGGTCATAATTATTTAATTTTTAAATTTATTTTACAATTTATATTTTATTTTTGAGGTAACTTGTAACAAAAAAAATAATAAATTTTCAAATTAAATAATTATGACCATGATGGATGATAGTACATACCTTCATTTTGTACTTTCTCATTTCTAAATTGATTGGGGAGGGGATTTGCTTATATGGAATAAATAATTTTTGGGTGTGATTGAGATTTTCAAAATTATAATTAAACCCTGCAACACAAAAAGACCGTGATTTTTAAAATCAATTAGATATGACCGTTAATACGTACCCCCATTTTGCAGTTTTCCCTAAGTAAAAAAAGAAAAAAAAAGTCCGACGTGGAGCGCGGGCCACAAGCTAGTATTCTAAAAAGCGCTAAGTGGTGAGTACAACGTATAACAATTAATTGGATATGTGGGGATTGATAGGAATGATTAATCGAAAGGTTAAGCAAAGTTATATTAATTAATAATAAGTTATTTTTATAAAAAAATTAAATCTTGAACAATTAATCGGCTAGGCGGTTAGGCGGAGTGTTTTAACACCGCCTAATAATTAATGGGCGATTAATGAGTCTAGAACGATGATTTTTAGAACATTGCTACATAGTTGCAATTTTGATGGAGAATGAGAGAGAAAATTAATTCTTCATAAAATTTAATCATTTTATTCTGGGTTGGAGAGGAAAATTAAGAAAATATTAAAATACTTTTTATTTCTATCAAATTTTTATTAACAGCTTGCCAGGGGACGAGTGCGAGTAGGATGCCCCTGATCCCTAGTGGCAAGTTGTCTGACAACTTTCAATCTATCAGCCTGTTCACTCTGATGTGGTTGCCTCCACCACATAGTGTATCATCTGAGCTGAGGCCAGAGGCCCAGACTCCGCCAAAGTGCCGGTTGATCTGGGAGCTTATTTTGACGAGGATGTGGATTTCAGACGGAGTCCGTAGCATGTGGGCGACATCGAGTCTCAGGGAGACCCGACTTGGAGTCTGAAGTTAGCGAGCGGATCCTCAGCACACCTGCTATGTCTAGTGGGTAAGTCAAACTCAATGATCGTCATGAAGTATATGCAAGTGTAATTTAATATAATTTTTGTTTCAAAATGTGTTGATCTAATTGTTTGGTATCCTCATTTTAGGTTTCTTCCACAGGAGGTGAACAGAGAGGTGCAATCGATTTTGTACCTCCACTTGAGTGGGCCCTAGATTAAGGGCTTTGAAGTTTCTGGTAAAGTCCGCAAGAGGTGGTTTGATAAGTTCAAGATTTGTTTTCGATTTAGGCTTGAAGTTTCACATTTTACAAACTTATAGTTAGCTATCCGACACTTACATTTTATCATCGGTGAAGTACATTTGGCGACCAAAGGATGATTTAAAGGTTTCCAAATGCTTTAAGTAAAAGTAGTCTGATATTCTATCAAACTCACTTCACACAGCTTGAGGGAACGACTTCGTGAAGCCCGACTTCATCGGAGAAGTCTTTAGCTGGAGATGATAGATTAGATGAAGATGCCGGGGTTCCAGGAGGTGCAGGCATGGAACTGGCAAAATCACCTCGGAAGGCTCAATGGTCGAGGACCGTCGACCCATCATTTTAAGTCAAAGAGTGCGCACGGGCATGCGAAGGAAATGGTAAAGTTTCTTGACCTAAGATAATTATGTATTTTTGAGATTTTTATGAGATTTACTTTAATTTTCAAATTCATATTTTTGTGGCCCATGAAGAGGGTCTCCTCGGGGAAAGAGTTCAATTCATTTGATGTCCAGAAGGTGATGAAGATAGGGAAGCAAAAGAATAAGGGTATCGTCGAGCCTGAGGTGGAACAACACTTGGTAATTCTGACTTAGTAGTGCCGAAATAGATAGTTTTAAAATTAAGTTGGTGCCAAAATAAGAGGTTTTAAAGTCAGGCTATTTTATAGATTTGGAATTAAGTTGGCTCAAATTCTAAAATCAAGTTTGAAATTTGTTTGAGTTGTGAAAATGCCAACTTGACATTGTAACAACTCAAACATCTTTCGAGTCCTATTTTGAAGGTTTTAGAACAAAAGTTGATTTAACGCCTCAAAATAAAAGTTTGAAACTTGCTTGAATTATTTAAATGCCAAACTTGATATTTTGTCAACTCAAATATGTTTTAAGCCCTATTATGAAGTTTATTGACTCAAAGTTGGTCCAAAACTTCAAAATAAAAGTCTGAAAGTTGTTCGAATTATAAAAATGCTAAATTTGGCAGTTTATCAACGCAAACATGTTTCAAATCCTATTTAGAAGGTTTTGGAACCAAAGTTAGTTCAAAAATCTCAAAATAAAAGTTAAAATTTGTTTGAGTTGTTTAAATTTTAAACTTGGCATTTTATAAATTTAAACATGTTTCAAGTGCTATTTTGAAGGTTTTGGAACCAAAGTTGGTTCAAAATCTCAAAATAAAGTTTGCAACTTGTTTGAGTTATGAAAATGTCAAATTGGTTCTTTATCAACTCAAACATGTTTCAAGTCCTATTTTGAAAGCTTTAGAACTAAAGTTGGTTCAAAAAAGACTAGTTTGGACAAACAGGTCAAGCGGCACTACCTCAAGAAGGTGCTCAAATATTGGAATGCTTACTAAAGGAAAGCTGTTTTGCAAGCACTACCATGAATCTCTTGGTTTTTCACTGTGAGAAATCATAACTCACTAAGTAACACCATGGAGTAAATAATGCCTAATAATAATCAGCTCAAGTGTAGAACAAGCAAATGGTACACTTGCATTTTCTGCACTGGTAGGTGGCTACCCAAAACAATTTTCATCAGTTGTCGCGCAGAACGAGGATACTTCAACAAAAGATGTTCCAGCTAGAGTAAACTCAGCATGACTTTTATAAACTGTTTACAGAAACCAAACACGGAAAAGAAAAATGGCGCGCCGGACTTTTTCCCCGTCACAGCATTCAGTTTGATATTATTATCGAAATTTAGAGAAACGCAAAGCTGAAGCAGCGAGGGGACAAGGGCATACTGATCGAATCGGTCAGAAAACACGTACCTCTCCGCGGGCCTTCAATGCAGGAGCCGATCAAACCTTACACAAGCTCAGCCAACCCGTGACATATTTGGTAAGCAAATGCAGATGAAGCGAAGCTACGCTGCGTGAGACTTCCGACCCGCCAGCCAAAACTGCCTTCTTCTCAAGGCGCCACTCCTTCCCTGTTGTAACAGTTTCGAGTAGATTTAGTAAATTATTTTATTTTTCTTTAGCTTTATATAACAAATTTTTTTGTGAGCTAAATTATGATTTTGTTTCCATTGACCGCGGATCGAAAACCTAACTAATATTATGTCACAAGATAGTAGTTTCGTGTGTCGTTGATGAACATCAATTTCGTAATTGGCATGTTTAAGTCTTGTTGTTAACAATTTATCAAAAAAAAATCATAATTAATTAGATTCTTTTGACATTTATTTTCAGAATTATTTAATTTATTTGTTAATTTCTTTTCATACTACTTCACTTAAATTGTATGTAAAACAATTCAATAAGATGCACCATTGACATTGAAATAAATGAGTTTCGGGAATTTTCAAATGCTTTACAATTTTTTTTATATTTTGGTTAATGTTTTTCATCCTTAAGGTTGTGTATGGTTTAAAGAAATTTGGCGGAAAAGAAAATTTGAGGGAAAATGAGAAAAAATCCATTTTTTGATTTAGGGAAAGTTAAGAGATGAAAAAATGAATGAAAAATGAGATAGAAAACTTTAACAAAATAAAGAGTGTTTAAACATTTTTCTATAGATTTTTCACTCCTAACCAAGCAAAGAACAATGAAATGGATTCCATAAAGAATTCACTTTCTCTCTCATTTTTCTTTCCACTAAATTTTCCCTAAACCAAACACACTATAAATGTTAGAGAATCCAATTTTTTATTGAAATGTTGTTATGATTTTCAAATTTGTATGAGATAGATTTATGCATACCTAATTTATTGATATTTAATTATTAGTGATGATTGGCATGTTTTTTTATGAAAAAATGGTGCTTTTATTTAGTAAAAGAAAAAAATAGAATGATAGAAGTTCGGCTTAAACAATATATATACAATCATAGTCATGATTTCTAGAGAGACAGACTGTTTAATGAAATGATGCAAGCTTACTTTATGAGTCCCATCAATATTAAGTTGTGAGGTTCTCAAAGACCGGAGAAAATTGAGCTTGAGATAACAAAGTATTCATGATTTGAACTCTTGAGAAGGTGACATTCCAAAAGATAACATTATTCTTAGCTCTCCAAATATGATAAATACTAGTTGAGAGAAAGAGAAAGCAAACGTGCTTGAAAACTTGAGAAGAGAAATTTTTAAAGGCTGACCATGAAATCACTAGTACAGATTTGATTTTATATAACGCATATCTTTAATCACGTTTGAAATCAAAAAACGTGATTGAAAATAAGTAAGATGACTGTGTTTTATTATAAGACAACATTAATCACGTTTTGTTAAGACAAACGTGCACAATAATATAAGCAAAACGGCATTGTTTTATAAATGTGTATTTTTAATCACGCTTGTGATAAACAAACGTGATTAAAGAGTGAATCAAAAATCACATTTGTTAAAAATAAACGTGATTAATAAACTACCCGGTTTTTAATCACGTTTACGAAATATAAACGTGATCAAAAATGAATTTTATAATCACATTTCCAAATATTTATCACGTTGAGTTAAGACAAACGTGATTAATAATATAAGGAAAAGGACATTGTTTTGTAAATGTGTATTTTTAATCACGTTAATGATAAGCAAACATGATTAACTATTATCACAATAATCACGTTGTCTTGTAACAAACGTGATTAATAAACTATCTAATTTCTAATCACATGGACTTATAAAAAAATGTGATTATTGATAATATCTTTCATCACGTCCACTTCACAAAACGTGATTAAAAATATTTTTTAATCACGCTTCATTTAACCATTAAACTTGATTGTTTGTGATATTTCTCTAATCACATTTCTTAAACGAAAAATGTGATTAAAATTTTTATTTTGATCTACAAATATGATCAAATAATTTTTTTAGATTTCAGTTTTGTGCATATTGAAAAGGTTATGAAATTTTTATTTAAAATGATGCTTTCAGATCCACCTTTGAATAATTTTTTATACATAATTGAACAACATATATATGATTTTCACATACCCATATACTTCATATTCACAATTTGAACAGTTCAATCTTAATTACAACTCAAAAGAGATTAATGTTGATAATATGAAATTTTGTACATTATTTTTTGTGTTATTTGCTTTCATATAGGGAAAACCTCAAAAAGGCCATGAACTATATTTCGGTTGAAGCTTAAGATCATGTGAATTCATTTAATTTTTTCTTAAATATGATTGCTATTATCATATTTATGTTGATGATTATGAATGATTAAGCATGAAAAAACGTATGTGAGGAAAATAATATTTTATTTTTTTGATCACCAAACAAAGTTATTTTAATACGCACACAGATCTAAGTATTGTGATAATATTAGTTTATGAATGCAACGATATATTTTATTATAAAAAATCAGTTTATTTTTTTCATTGCAATCTTTTTAGAAAACATGGTAATTTCAGATCTCAATTGGGTAAAAGTTGTGATAGTGTTCTCGCTTACATATATACATATTAGGGATGTCACGGTTCGGTTCATTTTTTGATAAAAAATCAAACCGAACCATTGGTTATCAGCTTGGGAAATTTGAAACTGAACCGAACCACTAGTCTTAAAAAAACCAAACCGAATCAAACCACATGATTCGATTCATTTTGGTTAATTTTTTGATGAACTACTAAATAGTAGATTTTTCATATTAAATCCTAATTTTGTTTTGTTTGGATCGGTTCGGTTTGGCAAAAATTAAAAATCAAACCAAACCATTAGTCATTGGTTTATCAAAATTTGAAACCGTAACCGAACCACTAACATTCCAAACAGAACCGAACCTATTGATTCGGTTCGGATTCAATTCGTCGATTTATCTTTTTTTTTATTTACACTCCCTAATACATATAGTCAATTTGAACTTCTAGTGATCAAAAATTTGTTTGTATGTGATCTCAAATTTGGGCTATTTCACTTACAGATGCATATATATTCATATACGTATCTTCTCGCTTATACTTATAATGAAATAATTAGAACTATTGCTGAAAATAAGAATTCAATTTAATTTAATAATTAGATTAGATAGATAATCACATACTATGATAAGAACAAGTAAAATTTACATAATTAGCACAACCAGTAGAATATTATGAGATAATTATATATAAATTATCACTTAATTAAACTTATTTAATCATGTTTTGTATTTAAAAATGATTATAGATCTTTAATCACGTTTGATATATTTTTAATCACGTTCAATTTTCAAAAACGTGATTAGTGTTTTATATTCTTTAATCACATGTCAATATAAAATGTGATTAAACATATTAAGTTTTTAATCACGTTTATTACTCATACGCCTGTTGAGGAACGTGATGTAGATGATTATCAACTAGATGATATTGTGCCATCCTTGCATCAAATCCCTTTAGATGATGTAACGAGGATGATGATGTGGATCTGCACGTGTGAACGGATCATGACAAAGGAATTTGGGTTGAATAGCTACAACATTAAAGGTTTTAACATCATACTAATTTATTTTTATTAATAATCATTATAATTATTTTGTAATTATATATAATTTATGTATAATTATTGACACATATATTGTTGCAGGTTACTATGTCTCAACAGAAGAGAGCGAGTCGGGACGATGCTGATAGCAGTACTTGTGGGAAAGGACATCGTGAATCTGCACAGTGTAGAGTGCAGCAGCAGATGAGAGACTGTGGTGAGACAGTTGACATGGAGTAAAGTGAGAGAGGTGAACTGATTACGAGGATGGGTGATCTTTACAGGTCATATTTGCATTTCAATGTCAGAACGGTGTTGGGTTTGAGATATGCCGAATGGGACAAGGTCCCAGCAGAGTTATTGGATGTGCTGTTTGGAACCATGTTGGCGTAAGTAACAATTACATTTAAAGATTGTTAGTAATTTAAATTCTCTAGATACAATACGTATACTAACTTATTGATATTTCCATTTCAGGCCGTATTCAAGAATATAGACGAGCATCGATACGATGAGATGAAGCTAGCTACAATAGCTTACAAAGCTTTTCGTCATAAATGGAAGGTGAAATATATAGAGAAGGTAGCGTTTGAGGGAGCATCTCATGTTGGTGATTATGATGGAATTGATCAAGAGGTTAGAATGAAAGTGATTATATCTAGATAGTTTGGATTAACTTTATTCAACTATTTGATGTTCACTTCTATTTTCACTTTTCTAAACAGATGTGGGATGAATTTGTAAACCAGCAGACTGATCCAGGCAGAAAGCCTCGATTAGAGATGAACAAGGAGATTAGGACTCATACTAAGTTTCCTACCACGCTAGATCGTATGGGGTATGGTGGCTTGGAGGCTAAAATCATTGTTGATGAGAGCGCGAAACTTGTAGCACAAGGCATGCCAATCGAGGAGGCGGAAGCCCAGCATATAAAGGTACCACATGACCGCCTTGGGAAGGAGGCTCAGATTCGGAAGTCGAACCGGGACTATACTACTCCTGAAGTAGCAGACGTGGCCCACAAAATTATATGAGTCACATTTTTTATAATTTTTTTATTTTATTAACAAATTTTGTTGTGTGTTTATATAATATTTTTATTTTAGGATGAGCTATGAAGCAGCCAGGATTCATCAGGCTCATCTATCACTGGGCCTCGTCGAGATTTTTTAGCGGAGGCACACCCATCACCTGAGTATCCTGGACGGGTCCGAGGATTGCCCACCAAGTTCACGTGGACTAAATTTTTTGGGAAAAAATCCAGAACGGGAGGAAAGTACTATGCTAGTCAGGATCAGTACATGGCTGATGTGGAGAGACAGGCATCTCAAAGAGTAGCTACTCAGTCGCGATCCAGATTTTCTACTACTGAGGATCAGAGCAGGCCGCATTTAGAAGATTATATTCCAGATATCCCTGCACATGAGACAAAGTTGCCACAGCATAGTACTCAACATTTAGGCGGCATTGGTGTTGAGATACATCATTGGTTTGATCCGGGATCTGTCAGCGGTAGGCCAGTATCGTCACATTCGCATTCTTTCGAATCTGGTGGCAATCCTGATGACCTTTGGAGTGACATCCCTGATGTAAGTTCTATCAATACATGCATAAAGTGATTCATGTATACTTAAAATTAAATTTTACATTGTATATTTTTGTAACAGATTGGGAAGAAATGCACATTGTATGTCATGGAGGGGCTTCCACCACACGAAAATCGGAAATTGGTTGTTGTTGGAAGAGTTATGAGGGGGAGGACGTACGGCTTCCAGTATCTCGATGACAATTTGGTGAAGGTCCTCATTGTTCAGGTGATCACATGAACAATGCTATCCTTCCAGTTCTAGTTCTAGAGAAAGGCTACTTAGAGCTTGAGTATGGTCAGATGACCAACTAGATCATTCCTTGGCCTAAGGCCTTGATTGAGCTTGATTCATCAGTAAGTGAATTTATTTTAATTTCCTTAAATATAAACAATCTTAATAGTTTGAATGTTGATTTGGTTATATGTATTTTCTGTTTTAGCTTTTCGATACATATAGATGGAGTGCTATGGCAGACGCTCCTTCACGGAAGGAAGACGACACCGAGTTGCGCTTGGGACAGCACACGAGACAGTTACTACAGTTGTCTCGATCTTTTTTGAGGACAAGCTCCATCATTATACCAGTTTCATCAGATATTCTCGGAGTTGATGTGCCCGTGATATTTCATAAGAATGATGCAAAAGAGATTATCGAGTGTGAGTCACTGAGTCAGATTAACCTCACGATTTACATCAGGTATGAAAATAATTTAAAAATATTTTTTATTATTTATATATGTTTTGTATGGTATATAATATACAAGTCAAATACAGATATCTATATCAGACGTTTTCTGAGTGCAATGGCGAAGCAGACTTCAGTTTCTTTGATCCGACCATGATGAGTGGATTTTGTGAAGATGATACTGGTCGGGAGGAGTATATTTTGAGTCGAATAACGTTAGGCAAGAACCCTCAGGCTCGGCATAATCTTTGCTATCTTCTTTCAAATCACATTGGAACTGGGTAAATCATTCGTTTCAAATTAAAATTTCAAGCAAATATACAATAACAAAGATCTTTGCTTGATTTGAACATTTTATTTTTAAATGATTTTTTTTGGCAGGTGGCACTGGACACTTGCTGTGATTTTCCCAATGCAAAATAGAGTCTATTGTCTTGACTCAATGAACAAAACATTCCCACTGTCTATGGTTACATCTCTAAAGCAATACGCATGTTTACTTAAATATCATGTTATCCTAAATTATTTCTAGTCTATTCTCACAAATGTGTATTTTTTTATAGTGCACTGAAGAAATGGCGTATCTCATTTGGATTCCGAGATGAACCTATGTTTGAGTATGTTTTGGTATGTCACGTTAAATTGATCAACATCTAATTATAAAAGTTATTTGAAAGATTTTGCATTCATTATAATTATTTTAATTCTTTATTATATACATGTTTAAAGAATCTGAAGCAACCTGAAGATAGCACGAAATGCGGATATTATGTGTTGCGCAACATGAAGACTATTGTGTCTAGGCTGACCGAGAGACCCGACCTTGCAGCACACGAATTACAACAAGTACTTTTTAATCAATTAATTTTATATATGAACAATCTTTGTTGGGTTGTAGTACTTGAAAATGATATTAATTATATAATATTTTGTGCAGCTTTTCCCCACTGATCTTTTTCCAAACTCTGTTCGGGATATAGATGAGATTCGAGAGGAAATAACGGGATTTGTATGCGAGTTCTATAGACAGACTGCATCATCCGGTTTATTTTGACATTACGTAGATTAAACTTGCTTCGGCTCGATTTTTATTTTGTTCGTATGTTAAATTAAAAAATTCTAATATTTTGCTTTTATTTTACGCTTTTTAGTGCAATTACTGTACCCCTGAATTATTGTACTATTCACCAGTGGCGGAACTAGAAATTTTATTTCGGGGGTACAAATTTTTTTTTTTAAACCGAATGAGGTACAAAAATAAAAAACATAGATATTTTTTTTGCTTAATTGGGGGTACAAATTTTTTTTAAAACTAGCTAGGGTACACAAATAAGAAATTTATTATTTTTAGATTTAATTAGGGGTACAAAAATTAAAAAATATATTATTTTTACACTAAGATGTAAACCATTGGATCTGGATCTGGGTAGACAACTAGCTGTCTACCAAGTTGAACCGCCACCGCCATTCACATTTAACATGTTTGAGAAAACACCTAGCCAACCTAAAACAACGACAGCATAAGTAAAAGGATATTACCATAAACCAGTAGCAGCAATGAATTCGGATTCATGTGTACATGGCCGGTGATAAAAATTCAAAGTCATCATTAATAATCTGCTTATTATAATGGATGTAGACATATAATGTCTTGTCATTTGGCCGCCGGTATGTGAATTATTGATAAAGCACGAGTGTTTCATCGGTAACCAACGTTTATATTGCTGATAATTAGAACAGTAAAATGAACATATTGTCCGATCCATCCTGAAAAACTAACATAAATACACCCAATTCATTTCACTAATTTCATCAGCTCAAATCCTCTGTATCTCATATAGTGCCTTTCCTAGGTTATCCATTTGCTAGAGAGAGAGAGAGAGTGAAGAAC
>NQLW01000032.1:4129888-4154412 GCA_002312845.1 Kalanchoe fedtschenkoi | reverse complement strand
TAGCTTGTTTGGAGATCTCTCAACTTTAGAAGTTTCGTCTTCTTTGTTAGGACTCGTTGGAGAAATGCGGACTTGTGGTTTGAGATGGCATATTCTGAATATCCAAATTTATACAAAACAATGATATGTAGAAACATCATGAAGCTGCTGCATTGTGTAAGGGAACACTTGAATGGAAGTGGTTTACAAAACCTCACATGGTTCTGCCTCAAGACATGGCATGTCCTACCATATTGGCAGACAGAGAAAAAAGGGAAATAAACCGCAGCAGATGGACATGAGCCTCCTATACTGTACAAAATACGACCTATAGAACTAGGTGTGCCCTTAACATGGAGGGTCCTCTCACTCATCAGGCCTTCCAAATCTCAATTAGAGAGATGATATGATTAAAGTGTATACTATACTATACTACTATTAATGGAGCATTGAACTTAGTCCTAGCTAGACATTAGTTTTTCTACATGTATGCCAACTAACTAACAATTCGACTTTTCGTGGGTCATCGGATGACATAAATTTGGTTTCTAGACCGAATTATTGTCCATTTGGAGGAGCTGACTGTCACTTTTATCATAACATCTTAAAACCCTACTCAATAATTTGATGTCGTTGTAGTGGGATGTTTCTTCTACAACTCTCTCAGGTCTGTAGAACAACGTAAAATCCTTACAGCTAAATTAAGATTCTGGAAGCATACTCAAATTCTCTGCTTCTTTCATGCTGAGACATGTCATAGCACCTTGCCTTTTTTTCATCCTAAGTATTTGGTGCTACGTACCCTACGGAGTACACAATGTACCCGATGATGATTTCCTGGTCATAGAGTTCTGGGTCTGTGAAATGCTCATGGTGGAGTTGTTGATTGACACTAATCTACATGGCTTTTTTCTTTGGCCTGATAACAGGTTGGCAATAAGAAGGTATAATAGTCCGCAGTAACTAGCTTTATGCATTGCATGTCGACTTCAAGTGATGGTGGTTGACGGAGTAAGGCTGGGGAAATTTGAGAGAAATAAATTTAAGGGAAATTGAAATTTTTATGGATTTCATATTCCATTTTCTTTATTTGATTATAGATGAAGAAATATGTGAAAATATTAAAATATTTTTTTTAAATGGAATCTTTATTTTCTTTCTAATTTCCCGTACTTCAACTTTCACGACATTTTTATTTAAAGGGTGCTTGTATTAGGGAAAAAGAATGTACAAAATGGAAAAATCAATATAAAGAACAATAGAAAATGCTAGTAGATGATCAAAGTTGAACAGAAGTTGCCCCCGCAGAATTTGAAGCTAAACATTCGATACTCTTGGTGCAGCTGAAAGATTGAGGGGAGTGATTTTTGGGTGGATTGTGTTCACCATTTGACGGTGGACATCACCAATAATAAATTGTCATGTGACACGTTGAAAATTAAAAAAAAATCAATTACAAATCGTTACGTGTTACTTTAACTTTTCAATATTACATGTGACGATTATCTACGATGGTGTCCACCGTCACATGGTGAACACAATCTAACCAAGAATCACTGGCTTGAGGGAGCCATGAAGAGAAAGGCCACTGCTTTTTGTTCTTTAGATGTACAGAATCTGAGATGGACCATATTGAAAAATGAAAATGCAGGGGCGAAGGAACATTGCAAAACCTGTGAGTCTTAAATTATTGAGGCTGTACAAGAGCACGAAAAATAACAAACATAGAATTTAATTTATTTTTTTTCTTGTTTTTTTCCTTCAATTTTTTTCAATACTTATAATCACACCTAAGTGATAGAAAATGTTTCTCCAAATAAATATGCGTATCTTTTGTCTCTTCAGATTTGGAGTCGGTTAGTTATAAGGCAAGGCCATGTGCGCTGTCACCACTGGGAAATGCATCTGAAAACTTTTTGCTTAAAGCATATCTTGTCATCTACCTGTAAATAAACATAGCTGATTGGTTACAGCTTTATTTACTTCCAAAACTTTCCATATTCATCAACTAAATTCTGAAAAACATACCCTTTAATTTCCTCTACAAGGACATGGGTCTTCCTTTGCTTAGGTGATCTTTATCATGTTATAAGTAAGTTACCATCCATCAATGGGGATTATAATCAAATAAAAATGTTATAAAATATGATTGCTGTTATCATTTTTAGTGAATCTTTTTTATGAAATTCGTTGATAATGATAAATATTCATAATAATCGTATTTTGCAGAAGTGGATGTCAAACTGAAATAACATTAGATGCATTTGTATCTCCCATCGCTTGGAGAAAGTTGTTGTTTGGGACTAATGTATTCTTTTATTTATAAAGACAAAAGAAATAATAACGAGAGAATAGGAGAATCAAACGAGCTCACCTCAACCGCTTGCGGGGCATAATCCTATTCTCTCATCCACAAAGCCATTTGATCTTGTTTACAGAGAATCTACCTTTCAAGCATGCTGTAGTGATTGTGTGAGTCAGGGTCAGTTGAAACTGTCTTACCCTGTGATGATATAAAAATGACTTGACAAGACTCTTACGGTGCTTTCTCTAAGGCAAATCTTGTGGTGATTTGGTTTGGTTTCACTGATATTCAAGTGTATTACTGTATGCATGCAAAAATTAATTTTCAGTCTTGTTGCACCTAATGTTTTCCAACAATTCTAAAGAAACTGATTGGTTACTTACTGCAACATTTACATATTTCACAATATTGGCTTCAATTGGTGCTGAAATGTCCCCCCCCCCCCTCTCCTACTGATAATATGATTAGTGATGTTGCAAAGGCTGCAATAAAAGCTGCTACAAGGATAGCGACTAATTAGAATTTAAACTACACAATCATGATTCTTTGTCTATTCTAGTAGTTTTGAAATCAAGTTTGTTTCAAAACTTCAAAAACCATGATTAAAGATGTTAGAGTTGATTTTAACTCAAACTTAGGATTCAAACTACGTAAACATGATTCTTGGCCAGTTTTGGAGGTTTCGAACCCGAACTTGTTTCAAAATCTCAAAACCAAGATTAAATGGTGTTTGCGTATATTTTAGCCCAAAATTAGGATTCAAACTAGAGAAACATGATTCTTGACCTATTTTGAAGATTTTGAAACCGAACTTGTTTCAAAATTTCAAAAATCAAGGTTAAATTATGTTTGTATTAGTTTCAAACCAAACATTCGAATTAAACTAGGCAAACCTGATTCTTGGGCTATTTTAGAGGTTTTGAAATCAAACTTATTTTGAAACCTCAAAAGCTAAGATTAAATGAAGTTTGAGTTGATTTTGTCCATACTTTGGATTCAAACTACACAAACATGATTCTTAGTCGATTTTGGAGGTTTTGAAATCCGAACTTGTTTTAAATCCTCAAAAACCTAGATTAAATGGTGTTTGAGATAATTTTAACCCAAACTTAGAATCTGAACTTTGCAAACATGATTCTCGGCATATTCTAAAATTTTCAAACCGATTTCAAAACTTCAAAAACCAAGTTTAAATGGTGTTTGAGTTGATTAAAGGTCATAATTTAGGATTCAAACTACATAAACATGATTCTTGGCCTATTTTTGAGATTTTGGAACTAAAATTAATTCGAAACCTCAAAAATCAAGATTAAAAGGTGTTTGAGTTGATTATAGTCCAAAATTAGGATTTAAACTACGCAAACATGTTTTTTAGCCTTTTTTGGAGGTTTAGAAATCGAACTACAACATCTTTTTTCATGGACTTAGGATTTTAGCCCAAATCCAAGATTAAATGGTGTTCGAGTTGATTTTAGCCCAGATTTAGAATTTAAACTAGACAAACATGATTCTTAGTCTATATTGGAGGTTTTAAAACCAAACTTATTTTGAAACCTCAAAAATTAAGATTAAATGGTGTTTGAGTTAATTTTATCTCAAACTTTGGATTTAAACTACACAAACATGATTCTTACCGAGATTTTGAAATCAAATTTATTTTAGAACCTCAAAAACCAACATTAAATGATGTTTAGGTTAATTTCATCCCAAACTTAGGATTTAAACTACACAAATATGATTCTTGTCCTATTTTTAAGTTTTGAAACCAAACTTATTTTAAAACTTCAAAACCAAGTTTAAATGGTTTTTGAGTTGATTTTAGCTAAACTTCTGATTTAAATTACATTAACATGGTTCTTGGCCTATTTTGAAGATTTTGAAACCAAACTCATTTCAAAACCAAAAACCATGATTAAATGGTGTTTGAGTTGATTTTAGCACAAAATTAGGATTCAAATTATACAACCATGATTCTTGGCATATATATATATATATATATATATATATATATATATATATATATATATATATATATATATATATATGGATCAAATGAAAACCACTTTGTATATGTAAACTGTAGACCATTAAAAGCCGTTGATCTTTTTAGATCCGACGATTCTGAATTAATTTCCAATTTTTGATATTATCTAATATAATAATAATAATATCTAATAGATATATTTATATCCTAATTAGTACTGTCATTAATTTGGTAATTGATTCTATCTCCTTAAATTGTTCGTTACTTTTCATATTTGATTTGTTTGTTATACTCGCACGACACCCACGCGCACCGACGCTCCTCCCACCTCCCCGACATGTCGTCTGTTCGGTCATCGTCAGAATCATCCGAAGGTTGGTATCCTTAAAATCGATCGTTCGGTTCTTCGACATTGGGGTCTATCTGATGTCCGCTGCTCTGTTTTTTAGTTGTTTTGTCGATCTCCTAGAGATTTTTGGTACCTGCATTAGTTGTTAGGTTTGTTTCCGACGTGCACCAGGTATTTTATCAGATTGGTTTTACTAAATTTTCATTCACACGGTACTATCATGTGATTCTCTGTCTTTGCTCAATTTTCTTTTTAATTTTCTCCAAATTATTATACTCTTACGATGCCCCAGTTCTGATATGCACAAATCAGAACTATTATAATGTGCGCCAGTAGTAGTGTGCACCAGTTTGTGTTGTTTTGAAGTGCACCAGTTATTTATTTTTCACTCACGCACAAAAATCCGAGTTGCAGGTGCACAGAACGGTTATAACGAAAGTAACCATAGTGACGCGAACAGTGATGTGCTCGCCAACGAAGCCCAAGTAGTCAGTGATAATGATTTTTCAAGTCGTCATTCTGATGGATTAGATACTCAACATTCGTCACGCAATGGGTTATCAGTGTACATTGACGAGGATGGTGCACAAAGATGGGTCCCTGATTGTGACTCCTCATTGAAGCCAAATGTGGGCAGATTGTTTGATACATTGGAATATGCAATATCATTCTACAAAGAGTACGCAAGACAATGTGGTTTTCAGATTCGTAAAGCAACTTCAAAGAAGGCGTCGCGTAGCGAAAAAGTTAATCTGCAATATATGTATTGCAATCGACAGGGTTTCAATATTTCTAAACACTATGATTCATTAGCTGGCGAATCATCTGCTGGTTTTAGAAGGAGAGCATCAACTCGTACTGGATGCAGGGCTCGCGTTGTGTTCAAAAACGTGACTAATTCAGCGTATGTTGTGAAAGAATTTATAGAAGAGCACAACCACCAGCTGACTGCACTAGAATATCATCAATTTCTGAAATCGAACAGGTCATTAAACTATGCACAGTAGAATTTTGTGATGGATTGTGGAAATCTGAAAATTGGTGCACGGAAGTCTCATAGAATTTTGAAGGAATTATCAGGGGGGTACTCTCACATTGGTGCACAGGTTGTGGAC
Organism: Kalanchoe fedtschenkoi; assembly: GCA_002312845.1. Taxonomy (NCBI): domain Eukaryota; kingdom Viridiplantae; phylum Streptophyta; class Magnoliopsida; order Saxifragales; family Crassulaceae; genus Kalanchoe; species Kalanchoe fedtschenkoi. Next base: position 4,148,680 of record NQLW01000032.1, on the reverse strand, counting down.
GTGAAGAATTTCAGGCGTGATTTTAAAAATTTTGTGGGGACTAGCGATGCACAACTCATAATTCACAAGTTTCAGAATAACAAAGTTGTAAGGCCCGAATTTGCATTTGAATTTTGCGTTGGTGAAAATGGTGCACTGGAGAGACTTTTTTGGGCAGACTCGACTTCAAAGAGTAATTATGATGCTTTTGGCGATTGTGTTGTGTTTGACGTTACGTATCGAACAAACAAGTAAGTTACGTGCAGATACAGGCTTATTGTGAATTTCATATATTTGTTGTATGAAATTGTTTTTCTATTTCAATACGTTTGTCTTATATTTTGTTTTTCAATGTGCATTTTTAATCATTAATTTTAATATTTTTTCCGTATGTTTAGATACAAATTGGTTTTCATTCCATTTACTGGAGTCGATAATCATAAACGTTGTGTTACATTTGCTGCGGGATTATTGCTGAAAGAAGATGTCGAATCGTATTCCTGGCTTCTTGATGTATTTCGGAAGCTGATGGGAAATGGACCACGCATTTGGGTGACCGACCAAGATCCGGCAATGAAAATAACAATTACCCGTGTCTTTCCACAATCTATACATCGCTTGTGCATGTGGCATATAACAAAGAAGTTTACTGAAAAGGTACACGTGCACCACTTTTTGATATGTGAAATAATTTTTTAAAATTGTGCACGACTTTTTTGAACTGTGCACCGACATGCTTCGCACAATAACTGTCATTTTCTTAACTGATTCTGTTCTGCGCGTGATCTGTAGATCGGGTCAGTTCTCTGTAGTGAGAAAGAGTTTCTTGACAAGATTGATGGCATAGTATGGAACCGGTATTATGAACCAGATGAATTCAAAGTTGCTTGGAAACAACTTATTGATGAGTATGGTTTGCAAGGAAACAAATGGTTGGCAGACATGTATGACATGCGAAGAAATTGGATTCCGGCCTTTTTCAGAGATGTCCAAATGGGTGGATTACTAAGGACAACATCTAGGTCGGAGTCAGAAAATTCATTCTTCAATTGTTTCCTACACTCAGGAATGAATTTGGTTGAATTTTTTTTCGCTTTTGAAACGGTGATGGATGCACAGAGGCACAATAAGCACCTGCTTGACCATGATTCTACAAACACTTTCCCAATTTATAGAACCTCTCTGCCTATCGAAAAACACGCTGCCACTGTTTTCACACATTCAATTTTTTATGATGTCCAAAGAGAGATATATGCTGCATGTGTTTTGTGTGATGTATGCACCATATCAGAAAGCGAAGGTGTCAAAACGTACGACATAAAGGACAAGACAACCATGAATCGGACGTTTACGGTAATGACACTTAATACAGTTTACTTTGTCATAAATTGACCATTGTTGTATGCTCGCTTGATTTTTTGACAGAGTAATTACATTTTTTGTATGTGCACCATACAGGTTATCCACAATGTTCTCACAAACAATGCAGAATGCAGTTGCAAAAATTTTCAACGAATTGGAATCATATGTCGGCACATTTTCCTAGCTTTAAAAACGGAGGACGTTGTTTGCATCCCGAAACATTTCATTATGACAAGGTGGACCAAAGATGCGGTGCACCAGAAAACGTGCAACCCTAGTCTGAGTGATCAAGGGTCTGGCGATTTGAAGTCGGATCTTAATGAGTTGTGGATGGAATTCAATGGACTGATCAAGTGCGTAGGTTGCGACAACCAACTGATAAAAGATTTGCTAGATTTCATTCGGAATTTCAAATCACAGAAACTACCGGAAACAACTCATATGAGTAAAACAGATCTGTTTGAGAAGCTTATAGGCTCACCAAGACCATCTGAGATTGTTGTCCAACCCCCACAACAAGCTAAGAACAAGGGCAGCGGAAAGCGTTTGAAATCTGACCGTGAAAAAATTACAGAACAAGCAAAAAGGCACCCTAGAAAATGCCGAGTATGCAACCGGATGGTAAATCATGACAATAGAAATTGTCCTGATAAGAAAAATAAATGTTGATTTACCATAATATTTTATCTGACTTTTATTTAAACAATGTTTTTTCAGTTTACATCAATATTTGGTGCACATTATATTTATCTGTAGAATGTATGGTGCATAGTGTATTGACTACAAATGAATTGCTGCTGTGCACCAATTTAAAAATAATTGTATTACGATTGGTGCACTCCTAACATCGATTAATTGTCTTGTTTTCTGACACCTATTTCACATATTTCAGTTTGCGCACTGTGCACCATTTCTGTACAAGTATCTGTTACAGTGCACAACCCGTTGAGAAAAATTTAGTTCCCAGCATCGATTAATTGTCTAGCTCTTTCACACCAATTTCACATTTTTTCCTGTTTTGCACATAGTGCACCTGTTCTGTACAAGTATCTGTTACATATTATGCAGACGATGAGACAAAATAACTAGTCATAACATTTCATACCTTGAATACCAAAAAAACTAGTCCAGGTTTGTTCATAACTTAATCCCAAAAAAAAACAAAGAACCCACATGTCAATGTCTACTAATATACACAAAGCATGTGTGCACTAATCGTATGTAGCAGTGCATCTTGCAAAATGCTCCTTCGCTTGTTGGTTGACATGAACTCCTTCTCTTCCAGGGACAACTCTGAATATTCAAGCACATTCGTGCGAACTTTCTGCAAGTGTTCATTATCTTCGAACATTAACACATTATACAAGTACTTGGCCCACATTCTAGCAATCTTGTCGTCATGCTGTGCACAAAACAACGAATGACTAGTTATTTTGTCTCACTGTGTACAAAATATGTAAATATATGAAGATAAATTCACATGTCACCTTTGCTGTCCCCTCTCTGGACAGAGTTCCTTTCCATTTTGTAGATGCATTGGCTCCAACAAACATATCCATATGCCTCATTAAGAATATGCCAGAATCTATTAAATTATACTTTGTTCTCCATGTAACCGGAACAACTTTTATGCCCTCTCTTTGCAATATGTCTGCTTTTGGATGATTATTGTTCTGAAGAAATTTTGTGAAACAGGTTTTCTAGCACAAACACAGCAAATAATGTTAATAAAAACCAGTAACACCATGCAACACGTTTGCGTTAACAAAATATATTACCAATTGTTGAGGCCAACCACCATATTGTGCGAGCGTAGTGTGTCTTGCGTTGTTGTCCACGATCTCAATACTTGGCGCTCTGATGTTCACCACCATCAAATAATAGTGCTTGTCGACCAAAATCGGTAAGAATAACTGACAAACAAATAATTCAGTTGAGTTGAAATTAATAACATGCTAGAAAGAACACAAACAAATTGTAATGCATGTTTTTTTACCATGTCGATGTGTTTCAATTTTAGCAATGGTGCATATCGAGCCAAATCCATTTCCAACCATTTACTGAACTCGTTATACATCTCACTGATGCCTCTGTCCTTAATTTCATATGTTTTGACCTGTAACGATAAATACTTATACATCTTACTACGCATGCACCACTGGGTGATAATATGCAGTGCATTGCAAAAGCTGACACTTACAGCTGAATTTGTGGTGCAAAAGAACCTGAAAGGCGACTCTGATGCCTTATGCTTCTCACGGTAATTTAATATCACTGTGAATACATCAACACAAGGTGACCTCACATGTGTCGCTTCACCAAAAGATTCGATTTGTGCTCTGGTTGCCACCAAATCCTTCCATTTAAAAAAAATCTCCCTGTGCACCACAAATGTATTAACTTTGTGAAATAATTCTGCACCATTCATTTGCAAAAACATAAATTTATAACTGTCTTTCATACCTCCCGTCACCATTCCTCGAGAACAACCACTCACATGTATGGTCCTCTTCAGGGCTTATCTTTTCTTCCATGTCCACTGGTCTCAATATAAATGGAGATAGAAGGCATATCAGAACCTTTTTCTCTCTCCGCCGCCGACCTAGTTTAGCACTTTGTGGTGTTACTTCGGCAGATTTGTCAGTGTGCACTGACACAGGCACAACATGTAACACATCATAGTCAGACGGCTTGTTATACATAATAATTTGTTTGCCTTTATCCCTTCGCGAGCTGGACGGTGCATTCTTGTCACCGGAAGCTGCTGGATCCTGCGGCAGTCCAACTGCATCCAGTGCACGTGCGTTGAGCTGTCTATTTTTCAACTCATTCTGCTTGTACACATGCTCTACAACAGCTGTTATAGCTTCATGAACCCTGGGGTCATCCCAATACACTTGTGTCGCGGCTGGACCAGAGATCGATGTTTTGAAGTTATCATCCATGTGTCTAAGTTCCATGCACTCAGGATATTTGTTAAGTGCCTCTACGAGTTTGATATCATAAGCTGATCTCATACTCTCCATTGTTCAAGAAGAACACAATATTGAATAACACGGTGCACTTACCAGTTTTCCCTTTTACAGAACCCTCAGGTGTTAAGCCTTTTGGTCCTGCATTCGAACCTACAAAAGGTTTCACGTAAATTCTAGTGTTCACGGAATATAACTTGGTTTCGAAACAAATAATTGTAAAATAATCAACAATTGAAAAACCAAGGGAAATTTGAGTAATCTAACATCACTTAGACGACCACTGCAATACGGTGTGACAAGCGTATTTTTGACCCTTTATATTTGTCAAGTTATGTTTTAGGGGTCAGTTGCAACCAAATGATTTCGAGAAGTCCGAGTCGAACCCAGAGGAGCAATTGAGGCTTATCAAGGCACTAATATCCTAGTTGATGAATATTTAATCCTAGACGAATATTTTTGGTTGAATTAGGATCTATGCAAGCAATGATGAAAAGGAAAGTGTACTTTGTATGACGGAAATATTTTAGGATTTCTACTTCACCCAAGTTGTGTAAACTCTCATGTAATTTTGAAGTACAAACAATCATCCATAATATAACATGCGATTTTGATAGTTCGGTATAATAACCCAATTAATTACTGTGAGTCCGACTTCTAGGTGTTTCCCACAGTAATTTGTTGACTACAATTGATTTTGTACTGTGTTGTTTCCCGATTCTGGTCTTCGTAGCTCACAAGTACTAGTCAAAGGGTTAATATACTAATATCTCCTAAACATGCAGCTAAGTTACGGGATAAACAAATTAATTAATATTTATAGTCAAACTTCCGATTCTGGTCTTCGGTTGACTAAGAAATTTAACTGCAACTAGGTAGAATGTCAAACGCGACCCGATTCTGGTCTTCGTGAGTTAGAACATTCTGCCCTAGAGGATTTAGCCCTTCTAGCATGCATATTTTAACTTTAAATTACTAAGCATGGCAATTCTTAAGACAAGGGGTGTAAGATCAATAAGACAACCAATCATACACATGACATGCATATATGTAATTCAAAGAGGCATGATAATACTTAATGGATAAACATGAATTTGAGTTTACAACAACTTGGGATCCGTAGGATCCTAAAATAGGAAGACTACTCACTACACATCATAGTAATACAATCACAATAATAATGAATGTAAGACTAGAAGAGTAGAAGAAGGCTTATTCTTGGGGCTGTAACTCTCTCCTTCGTGTTGCTTGAAGATACCAACAATGAGCTCTCCATCCTTGTATTTATAGCTGAATTTTGTCTGATTTTATGCATCAGCTCGATCTGGATCGAGCTCCAAAAGTGTCCTGCTCGATCTGGATCGAGCGCCGAAGGCTGGTTGTGAGTGGACTGTGACAAACTCGATCTGGATCGAGTCGCAAAAATGGCTTTGCTCGATCGGGATCGATCCGCTGAAAGTGAAATATTGATTGGACGGTGCCTAACTCGATCGGGATCGAGCCGCCGAAAGCAGACTCGATCCGGATCGAGCGCCGAAAGCTGATTGTGTGACTAGCTCGGTCTGGATCGAGCTGGATAAAGTCAACACGGTCTGGGTCGAGCCGCCGAAAGTGGACTCGGTCTGGATCGAGCCGCCGAAAGTGGACTCGGTCTGGATCGAGCCGCCGAAAGCTGACTCGATCTGGATCGAGCTACATAAAGTCAACACGGTCAGGATCGAGTTGATGAAAGTCAACACGGTCTGGATCGAGCTGATGTTTCTCATATTTACAGTTTGACCCCTTGAGATTGTCTTTTTATCCGAATTTGGTCCAATTTGCACTGTTTTTATCATTTTCTTCTTTCAAAGCCAGCATTCTTCATTTTGATCCTAAAAGATACAAAACCAGCTATTTATCATCCATAATTATTCATAAATGACTCAAATATACTAAGTATAAGTACTTAAAATAGGGTAATTTATTGCCCTATCACGGTGCAGTTACGATTTGAAATCAGAAACAAATAACATGATGTTGTGCACTTACATGAACAACACAATGCTGTCAATTTTGTTAGGTGCACACCAGCAGCAACAGAACATATGCACTACGGAATATATTAGGTAACTACACTTTAGTTTAGCTATAGTTTTCAAAGTTTTTAGGGGTGCATCGATGTTCAAGAAGAACACAATATTGAATAACTCGGTGCACTTACCAGTGTTCCCTTTACCAGAACCCTCAGGTGTTAAGCCTTTTGGTCCTGTATCCGAACCTACAAAAGGTTTCACATAAATTCTAGTGTTCAGTCAATATACCTTGGTTTCGAAACAAATAATTGTAACATAATCAACAAATTGAAAATAGTTTTTATAACCCAAGAACTGTGAGGTGAGCTTACCAGTTGCTCCTTTCCCAGCTGGGGGACGTGGTATGCCTTTTGGTCCTGCTTTTGAACATAACCAAGTTAGTTACATAAGATGACATGTGGTGCACAGATTTGTTAAACGAAGATGAAAATTAGGGCCACAACGAAACACAACCCTAATGATTTTTAAGGTGCACATATTTTTGCAGGAATATGACGTTTAGGGCCACAACGATACACACCAGCAACATTAAACAAAAGCACGAACATTTAGTGGTGCACAGATTTCACCACAAAACGGACATGTGGTGCACATATTTGTTAAAAGAAGATGAAAATTAGGGCCACAACGAAACACAACCCTAAACGGACGTGTGGTGCACAGATTTTGAAGGTGCACATATTTTTGAAGGAAGATGACGTTTAGGGCCACAACGACACACACCAGAAACACTAAACAAAAGCACGAACATTTAAGTTCACAGTGGTGCACAGATTTCACACAAAAACAGACAGTTTAATTGTGAAATTGGAACATGCGTTTACCAGATTGAAGCTGTTGGATGATTTCGTCGGTTGTTTTCACCATTGCGGTTGTCGCTCTATGGGTTACTCCGCGTAAAATGGAAAAGTGAACCGGTGCGGAGCCACAAGTTCAAACGGACAGGGAAAGGTGCACCGACGGACGGAATATGGAGGCGAAACCGACTGCGGCGATGACAGACGGCGGGGCTTGGTGGAGAATCGCGAAGTTGGATGTTCGGTTGGGTGATGGGGAAAGAGAATCGCGAGTGGGGCTTGGTGGAGTAGTTTGGGGAAAGTGACGGATATCATGGGATATGAAAGAATTTTTGGCGGCGTTAAATTAGGAACCGAAATACTGACTTGATAATTTTTCAAAAATTATAAAAATAATTAAATGGAAAATAATCTGGTGCATTGATGAAAATTTGATCGACGGATCAGATTGGTGCACAGTTTACATATCCAGGAGGGTTTTCACCAGATCCGCCCCCTATATATATATATATATATATATGAATATGATATTTGTGTTAATTATTACATAATTTTTTTCATTCTTATTTACAGTTGGATCTGGACATGCATATTTCTTGTACGGAATTTGAGGATCCCTCATTTGCTACATTGCCAAGAGTAGTGAAAGAAATGAGGGTTGGAGATGATGTATTCGGGAGTCTCACAATATAAACCCGCTATGTGGTCCAGGCACACAAGATTTATAGTTATAGGAGATGGTTGGAGATTTCCATGAGTCTAGTATTACGACTTTCACACAACAAAAGTTTCATATTAAAAGAGAGGATCCAAATTGGCATAGTTGAGGAGACTTGCACAATAAGATTTAAGGCGAGGTCGAGAGCGAGTCAATATATCCGGGTGAAGATTGCGGTTCTCCGAGCCCAGCAGAGCCAATTGGTGTAGTAGCTGAGCCAGCTAGTGGAGATTGTCAAGCAAATCATGCTTGAGAGATCAGAGCTCGAGCGCCTAGCCGCCAAAGTATCTCCTTTGAGCTCATAGGATTTGTAAGGTACTTTGATGTATTATAGGAAATAATTTATCTAAAATATTGATATTTTGTATTATAAACTTTTCTTGAAATGTTATTTTTTTGTAATGAACAAAGTCTAATAGGAAAGCAGGGTTTTAAAATTTTTTAAACGTAAATCATCAAATGTTTAATTTTTTAAAAAATTTATAAAATTGGCCGCAAATTATATAGTAACTGGCTCGAAAGCGCAAAAATTATAGACTCAAGAGAAGTGATGGCAAATATGGCGGGAAATTCTCTTGGTGGGAAAATGACCGAAAATTTATCAGAAACGTCACAATATATTAGTTGCTGCAAACCAGCCACGATGTGCCCGCAAATTTAGGCCGGAATTTGACCGGAAAGTGGCAGCAAATATTTATCGGGGGCGCCATTTAAGCCAAAATTTTTAGCTGAGAAAGCAGTCGAAAGTTGCTAAAAAAACTGTTTTCTAGTAAATTTCAAACCATAATTCAGGGCAAAATTCTGGTCAGAAAAATATGTTTTTTATATTAATAGCAAGAAACCATCAATTATTTTATGTTCTTTGGCATAAAGTGAATACAAGTCAACAACACACACATGTTGCAAATTAGTTTGGATATCTTTCCTCTTATAGGACATGAGAATCAACGTTCACACACCAATAAGATTCCGCGGTGATAACAAAGCTACTATCCACTTTTCTCACAATTTGGTCCTCCAAAAGAACTAAACACATCGAGTTGAATTACCATCTTAATAGGAATCACATCAAAAACAAACTCATAACTCCCATGTTTGTGTATTTTTAAGATAAGGTGGCTTACGTGTCCATAAAGCGCATGGCATCGTCTCAATTTAAGAGAAATATACACAAGTTGACAATGTCCAACTTTCTCCCTGGATTACAGAAAATTTTTGCCAATTTTTGTTTATTATTTGAACGAAGAGCAGATTTATTGAACCAGAAATAGCCTCCGGATGAAGACTGAATAAAGACGCTGGCCTAAGACAGGAAACCTTGTCATGACCAACTACAGAAAATCTCAAAACACTAGATAAAAACAAAAACAGGAAGACAGGATGCATGTAACGGTCCTTCGTTTTCGACATCTGAAGATACTTGCTCCGTCTTCTCTGAAAATATGCTTGATCTTAGGAGGACAATTGGAAGCATTTGAGAGAAGCCGCAAGACCAGTGCTTGGTGAGATTTAGCTTATTCGATTGCAGCTAGATTCAGAGCAATTACCACGCTTTTTTCACGATTTTTACCACGCTTTATAAGCGTGGTGAGTACGACCGTCGTAATAGAAAAAGTACAGGCGTCCTAACAGATAGTGAATCTATTACCACGCTTTTAAAAAGCGTGGTAATTGATCTATGTCCTAATACCACGCTTTTATAAAAGTGTTGTAATTGATATGTAACCTAATACCACGCTTTCTTCATAAGCGTGGTGATAGATGATCAACCTATCACCACGCTTGTTGTCGCAAGCGTGGTAATTGAGCTGAACTTATTACCACAATTGTGGCAACAAGCGTGGTAATAAGACGAACCTAATACCACGCTTGTTAACACAAGCGTGGTGATAAGTTCAGCTCAATTACCACGCTTGCGGCAACAAGCGTGGTATTAGGTTCGTATTATTTTTTTTAAATAATAAATTACGGATTAATTAAATCCGTAATTTAATTTTTTAACAATTTATATTGTGTGAAATAAAATATATAATAATAAATTAGAAAAAAAAGCATTCAAATTTTATTACAAACAATACAAAATCAGTCACATGTTTAAAAGCGTATCATGTACACGTCTAGCCTACAAATCCACCGGCTACGAAAATTCGGTGCATCTCCATAACATGCGCCGCTATGTCCTCCTTAACTGAGTTGATCTCCGACAACTCATAAGGTGCGAGTCCCTCGTCTCCCTCGTCAAAAAACTGTAAACAAGTGTAAATTATTAATATGGTTAAATAACATTATACTTGACCACATTTAAATGAAAATATACAAAATGACTTAAAACTGTAATTATACCTGTTGTAAACCGATCCGACACGTATCGTACTGGGAGGACAAACCCTCGATGATTTGGCGCATGTTTCGGCAAAGATAGTAGCCGCACAGACGGCTCTTCTCAGGCTGCCGCGGGCACTAATACATACGCCCTCATTAGTTATCGAACAAAATAAATGATGAACATACAAATGCATTACTATTAAAAATGTACCGTAACTAACTCCCACGTGACTGAAGCGCGGGATCCACGCCATCGTGTCAAACCTCTGAAACATTACAAAATAACGACATCTATTAGCTGTCAGAGAATAAAATGCGTTCACAATTCATCACTTGAATCCTAATAGAGAACTCACTCCTCCACAAATAGCACAAGACTCTGTGGTGCCGCCGTGCATGTAATGGAGTCGAAGTAGTAGACGATGGACTCTCTTGGAAAGATGACGGCAAGAGTCCAATGACACCTTCACGAATCCAAATAAAACTTACTTTAAATCAGAGAATTGCAACACGTGCGTAATAGACTTACAGCACATAAAACCTAAAGCGTGGTAATAGACCATTAAGGAAACGGTGACGTTTCCTAGCAATATCAATTATCATGCTTATGTATAAGAAGCGTGGTAATAGGTATAGCGCGAATTGTATGCGCACCTATTACCACGCTTTATTTAATTAATTACCACGGTCATATTAATAAGCGTGGTAAAAAGAAAAAGCGTGGTAATAGCTCAAAACACTAGATAAAAACAAAAACAGGAAGACAGGATGCATGTAACGCTCCTTCGTTTTCGACATCTGAAGATACCTGCTCCGTCTTCTCTGAAAATATGCTTGATCTTAGGAGAACAATTGGAAGCATTTGAGAGAAGCCGCAAGACCAGCGCTTGGTGAGATTTAGCTTATTCGATTGCAGCTAGATTCCTTTTTTGAAGATATGTTGAATTGGAATGTGAATGTAACTTAAAGCAATGGATTCCATCTATGAGGCTTTTCGGTCTATTTTGATGAAACCTGTCAGCTTTTGTATATGAATAACAATCTTGTGTAAAATATTTTTGCTGCTGGAAGGCTTTTCAAACTTGTAAGAATTTCTCCATTTCCAGATTTCACAAACTGTAATGATAAAAGTCGTACTTCTAATGCAACCCATTTGATTATTAGTTTTAACATTCGGAGTCCATAATTTTACTGCAAGATAAAATAAATTGGTTGGAGTCTGGATGTTGGACAAATTACCAAAAAAGCTCCATAGAGATTTGACAGTTTCACTTTGTAAAAATAGAGGACTGATACTTTCCACTTTGTGATTAACACAACAAACACACTTGGAGGCAATAGCAATTTCAGACTTTTGTATGATGGAATCCACAGGAACGTACAACAATGTTCAAAGATGTTCAAATGAAGCAACTGCAGTTAGAAGGTTAAGGACTGTCATATTTTTTCCAACCACTGTAGTTCATCGTCTGAAGTAGAAGAAATAGAAATTTTGAAACTCTGTGTAGAGACTTTTTCCAAATATATTTTTTCCTGAGAAAGATTTTTCTGCTCAGCATATTCTCTGATCTGGGAGGAAGCAGGATAAAAAAGTGGTTCCTTATAGAGTCATTTCTCAAAATTTCAGTAAAGGAGCTCATAAATTAAAGGGTGAGGAATAATATATTATCCATGGGCAATCATCCCTGATATTCCAGAAAGAAATGTTGTCTTTCTCTATCTTCCAAAACATTTTGAGATCAAATCATGAAGAATTGGTAAAATATATTTTCAAATTCGTGAGTCAGAATTAGCATGGATCGGGAACTTATATTTGTAATTCATAAAAATAGTCTAACGAGACTTCTTTTGTAGAAAACTCCATGCAAGTTTTGCCTTAACAAGCAAGATGATCTGATATCCTAATTAATGCCTAACCCTCCATGGCTGATAAGAGAAGTGATTAAGTTCCAAGAAATCCAATGATGCCTTTTTTGATTTCCAGCATCCAACAAGAAATTTCTAATAAGCTTCTCAAAATTATTAATTACTTTTTTATGTAACAGAGAGCACAGATTACGCGTGGAAAGGAATGAATTGTAAAATTCAGGATATAAGAGTTATTTTACATCACCAAGATGAGAATTTTAATCTCCATCTAGAAATCTTCTGTTGAATTTTCTCTAGCAAGCCATCCAAAAATTCAGTATTTATTTTACCATGGAAGAGAGGAGGACTCAAATATTTTGAAGGTAATTTTCCAATTGCATCAGATAGTTCTTTGTATATTTCTGCACTGACTCAAAGAACAATTTTTATCCAAGAAGATGTTCGTTGCTTTTGTCCTTGTTAATAAGTTATCTAGATGATGAGCAAAAACTATTCTAGAGTTTTATCAGAATTTTCAAAGAATTAATAGAGCCATTTGTAAAAATCAACAAATCATCTGCAAATAAAGGTGAGAAACTGACTTAACTCTTCTGGAACATAAGTATGGATTAATTCTTTTCTGATCAATCAGATGACTTAATTTTTGCTAAGGGCATCCATCAAAATAACAAAGAGACTATGGGAAGGAGGATCTCCCTGTCCTAACCGTCTTCCAGCTTTAAAAATTTCATGAAATGCTCCCTGAATACTAATGGAATATCAAAATATTTCACTTAAATTTATTTAATTTAGTATAGTATTTTTATAAAAAAATTTAATTGTTTTTAAAATATAATTTTTAATTTAATAATTGTTATTATCATAAAACTTAGTCATCAGGTTTTTGATATTGTCATGTGGGGAAGTTTATGGAGAAATGAGTTGTGTTTGAGGGTGTCTTCAATGATATGTGAATTGTCTTCAATAGAGAAAAATAGAGTTAAATGACGGTAGATGTGTTGTGCTTGTTGAGTAGTACAGGAAGGTAAAAATGTAAGTAAAGGTGATGTGTTTGTGGAGTTAAAAAAAAAAGTAGGGAGATAAATAGAAGGATGGAGGAGAGTATGAAAGAGGTTGTATTGATAGAAAGATTGAGAAAGAGATGTGTTTTTGGAGACTTGTGTTTGTTGAGAGATAAATATGGACCATTTGTTGTAGTTGATCAAAGATGAGTAATTGAACTTGGATGAATCCATGTGAAGTTTGATTAGCTAATAAAAAATGAATACTTTACAACCACAAGTTTCAATCAACTCGTGGCGATTATGAGATTTCAGTTTTCTGACAAACTGTGTTTTATTTAGTGAAAAATACGAACCGTTTGATCGAGTTGATCAACGGTGAATAACTAGTATAAATGAATTCATGCGAAGTTCTATTAACCAATTGGAAAATGAAAATTTTATCGCCCAACTTTCAGCAAACATGCCCTGATTATGGAATTGGATCTGGTGGTGTTGTGCTGCGGATTGCTGACAGCATCGGAACGACATCGTTGCAATACAAAAGGAAAGACATGGGGCTAAAATGTTTTCAGAAACCAACTACAGGGCCTTTTTCGAAAATATAAACACACAGTCAAGTAATGACGATAGAAGCCGTAACCTTTCTCCGACGCGCAAGGCCGACCGCACTTCTCTCCACGCCAAGGGACGACCGCTAATCGGCCAGATCTTGGAGCAGGTTCCACCTCCTGCGCCGCTCACTTGCAACGCTCAATCTGACTTCTTAGCTCTTCCTCAATTCCTTGTTAAAATTGATAAGGCACTCACTATAATTGCTCCAACCACTATTTTCCTTCCACACCTGGTTGCCTCCATGAGCGGCTGTGGCAGCCATTTCCAATGAGCGTCGATACATAAACAGTACCTGAATGGCTGAACCGAGCTCCTCTGTGGTTGAGTTTCTATATTTTTGAAAAAGACCCAGTAGATGATTTCGGAAAACATTTTAACCCCATATCTTTCCTTTTGTATTGAAACGAGCCGTTCCAATGCTGGTAGCAATTCGCAGTGTAATACTGGATCCAATTCCGCTGATTATGGGATTTCAATTTTGAGACCACTTTCGGTCAATTTTTTCATTTTGCATCCAACTTTTTTATATTTACATTTTAATTTAATTTCTGGATATTTTATGGCTAACGAATCTATTTATTATAGGTATAGATTTACGGCTACTCTTGGACCACTTTCTCACCATATGTTTTTGAAACTTCTAAGCTAATTTTTTTAATTTTTATTCTATTTTTTGTAATTTATGAATATTTTTCATCCATAATAAAAAAATTGAAAAATAGTTTTTAATAAAAAATGGTCGGGAAGTGGGGGAACCTGGCCGAAAAATTTGACCAGTTTTCCATCACTATGATTTCTCACTGAAAAAATTTAAATTTTGATAATTGTAAAAACTGCTCGTATGAGGCCGCCGGAGGTACGCCTGAGCACATGAGTGCAAAATCGTAACAGAAGATTTACGCAAAGCCCAAAAACGCGGTGTATTTCATAAAGCCACTAAAGAAACGATGTGTTGCGTTTATATACAAAGTTCCCGCCTTACAGTTAATAGACGTAACTTTCGAAACTTATAATCAAGCCCCGAATTAATTACACATTCACCCGTAAAGATTGATCAATTGAGACAGTCGAGCCCTTCTTCGTCCTCCTTCAGCCCCCCTCAAGCTGAGCATGGAGAATATTTGAAATGTTCAGCTTGGAGCAAAGTTTCGCCAATTGTTCAGCCATCAGGGGTTTAGTAAAGAGATCAGTAGGTTGATCAGACGAAGCAATATGATTCAGAGCAATGAAGGAAGAGCTAACATGCTGTCGGACGTGTGGCAGTCAAGCTCAACATGTTTGGTTCACTCATGAAAAACTAGATTCCGGGCAATGTGTAAGATGACCTGATTATCACAATAAAGGTGAATGGGTCTTGAAGGATGAAGCTGAAGATCAGCCAATAGACCAGAGAGCTAAACAAGCTCATAGCAGGTAGCTGCCATTGAACGATACTCTGATTCAGCCGAGGAACGAGATACTGTGTGATGTTTCTCTATGCGCCACAAAATCAAGGCTGCCCCAAATGTGACACAAAAGCGAATGAATGAATGATGGGTAACAGGGGCAAGCTGCCCAATCAACATTGCAGTAAGCGGACAGAACTAGTGATGATGAGGATGGAAAGAAAAGACCTTGTCCCGGAGCAAGTTTGAGATAGTACAGTAAACGAGTGGCAGTCTTTAAGTGATCCTCACTCAGAGCCTGCATATATTGACTAAGAGTATGCACATCATAAGAGAGATCAGGGCATGTGTTGGTGAGGTAAATGAACCGACCAATGAGTCGACGGTAAGAAGATGGATCAACTAAGAACATCCGAGTGTGTCAATTGGAAGACCAGATGGCTTACATCCAAGTAGACCAGCATCAGTAAGGAGATCCAAAGCATACTTCCGCCGACATAGAAACAGACCGTCTGACGACCTAGCAACTTCCAGACCGAGGAAATATTTGAGAGAGCCCAGATCTTTAATCTTGAAACGGGCATAACTAAAAGACTTGATTTCAGTCATGAGGTCTTCTGATGTACCAGTGAGGATTAAATCGTCAACGTAAACTAGAAGGACCACAAACTGGGTATTCTGAATAATGGTGAACATTGAGTAGTAATGCTTACTTTGAACGAATCCAAAAAGAAGAAGAGCATCAGTGAGTTTTGAATACCATTGCCGAGAGTCTTGTTTGAGGCCATATAAGCTCTTATGTAGTTTGCAGACTCTCCCGGCTTTTCTATCACCTGAATAAAATCCTAGAGGCAAGTTCATATACACATCCTCATGAAGATCACCATGTAAAAATGCATTGTTGATATCTAGTTGAAAGATAGGCCATTGTTAATATACACATCCTCACGAACAGTGGACATTTTAACCACAAGACCAAATGTTTCATTGTAGTTAATCTCCTCTTGTTGTGTAAAACCTTTGGTGACAAGTCTCGCTTTGTACCGTTCAATAGTGCCAACTGAGTGATATATTATCTTGTAGACCCATTTGCATCAAAAAATGGATTTATGAGGAGGAGGATCAACAATGAACCATGTGTTATTATCCTCAAAAGTTCAGATTGTATAGCAGTGCACCAGTTTGGATCCTTGGCAGCTTGGGCATAAGAGTGAGGTTCAGTGGACGAAGAACTTTGCAGTGCAAACTGTTGTTGAGCAGCTGAGCATTTCTTGTAACTGACTTACTTTCAATGGGATAAGGTGTAGTGCAGACATTGTTAGTTTGACAAACATAGTCCTGCTGCTAAATGGGAGCCCTTCGAACACGAGTAGATTGGCGTTGCACTGAGGTTTGTGGAAGCAGTGATACCTGATCATGTACTTGAGCATTTTCTAGATCAGAGTGGAGGGTTTCTGATCCATTGAACTCAGGTACTTCCATTGGAGGAATTGGAGTGACAGCACTTCCAAGTAACGCTGAACGATTTTGAAAGGGAAAAACTTCTTCCATGAAGGTAACATGATGACAGATCAAGTACTTATGACTTTGTAAACAGAAGAGCTTATAACCTTTTTGTCCAAAAGGGTAACCCATGGCTTGGCCTTTGCATCAAATTTGTCTCGGCCAGTGGAAGGATCCAAAGCAAAGCATAAACTACCAAAAGATTTCATGTGCTGAAAACCAGGAGATTGTGCAAAAAGCTTGTAATAAGGACTGTCATTGTGCAGAACTGAGCTTGGAAGTCTGTTGTTGATGTAAGTAGTAGTAAGAACATAATCACCCCAAAAACACTTGGGAACATTGGAATAAATTCTGAGAGCACGAGCCATTTCTATCAGATGCTTGTGTTTTCTTTCAACTAACCCATTCTGCCGAGGAGTGTAAGGACAACTACTTTGATGAAAACACCCTTGTTAAGTAAGGAAAGCCTTGACTTGATTGTTAAAAAATTCAATACCATTGTCACTACAGAGGATCTGAATCATAACAGGGAGCTGAGTAAGCACCATATAGAAAAATGTCTTGATAAGATCAGGAACTTCAACTTTTGATCTCATAAGGTAAGTCTAGGTATTGAGAGAAAAATCATCAACAAAGGTCAGAACATACTTGGCACCATTTAAAGTAGGAATTGGGTATGACCCCCAAACATCAGTACGAATCAAAGTGAACAAAGAATTTGTGACACTTTTGCTGACTCAAAAAGGTAACCTGCATTGTTTAGCTAAAGGACAAACAGTACATTGAATCTGATCAAGTTTGCCAGGATTACCATCAATTATTTCAGGCAACAAAACAGAAAGTTTGGACCCAGAAGCATGTCCCAGCCTGTGATGCCAAATGCTAATTGGAGTTTGCACTTTATTCAACAAAATTGTGTGATTACTTGAGTCACCAACAACTTTGGCAGGAGAGAGTTGATATAGCCCATTCTGAACTTTACCAGTCCCTATAATTATCTTGTGCACTAGGTCCTGAATAAAGCAGCCAATATTATTAAATGTAAATTCACACTGTTGATCACATATGAGCCTCTTGACTGACAGAAGGTTAAACTAAAAATTTGGTATGTAAAGAACTTTTTTGAGAACCAAATGTTCATTAATCTTACATTCACCTCCATAAGTTACCAGAACATGATTTCTATGTGGTAAAACCACTTAACATTTTTGTGGGAGCTTTTTCAATTCCAAAAACAATTTAAGCTCATATGCCATAAGATCTGTAGCTCCACTCTCAATGATCCAGGTGTCCAAAGTAAAACAGGATGTAGAAGTTAAACATGTTGTACCTGCTACATGTATCTATTTATCACTTGTCACTTGTTGTAGTAAATTCAGAAGTTGCTTCACTTGCTTACTTGAGAATTGAGGGGTAACAACACTGATAGGGCAATAAATTACCCTATTTTAGGTACTTATACTTAATATATTTGAGTCGTTTCCGAATAATTATGGATGATAAATAGCTGATTTTGTATCTTTTAGGATCAAAATGAAGATTGCTGGCTTTGAAAGAAGGAAAGGAGAAAAACAGTGCAAATTGAACCAAATTTGGATAAAAAGACAATCTCAAGGGTCAAACTGTCAACAGAGAAACTGCAGGGGTAAAACTGTAAATATGCAGAACATTGACTCGATCCAGATCGAGTCAGGCCATTCTGAGACTCGATCCAGATCGAGTCAGCTGGTAGATGGCAGCTGCACTTTCGGCGACTCGATCCAGATCGAGTCAGGCCTTTCGGGGACTCGATCCAGATCGAGTCCACTATCTGCTACACTTTCGGCGCT
Organism: Kalanchoe fedtschenkoi; assembly: GCA_002312845.1. Lineage (NCBI taxonomy): Eukaryota > Viridiplantae > Streptophyta > Magnoliopsida > Saxifragales > Crassulaceae > Kalanchoe > Kalanchoe fedtschenkoi. The sequence continues at coordinate 4,130,253 of NQLW01000032.1, read as the reverse complement.
CGATCCGGATCGAGTCCGCTTTCGGCGACTCGATCCAGATCGAGTTTGTCACAGTCCACTCACAATTAGCCTTCGGCGCTCAATCCAGATCGAGCAGGACACTTTTGGAGCTCGATCCGGATCGAGCTGATGCATAAAATCAGACAAAATTCAGCTATAAATACAAGGATGGAGAGCTCATTGTGGGTATCTTCAAGCAATACGAAGGAGAGAGTTACAGCCCCAAGAATAAGCCTTCTTCTACTCTTCTAGTCTTACATTCATTATTATTGTGATTATATTACTATGATGTGTAGTGAGTAGTCTTCCTATTTTAGGATCCTACGGATCCCAAGTTGTTGTAAACTCAAATTCATGTTTATCCA
>NQLW01000032.1:4084252-4116607 GCA_002312845.1 Kalanchoe fedtschenkoi | reverse complement strand
CAAGAAGAGGATGAGATAACACCGGCGAGGGCACCAGAATGTGGAGATGTCGCCATTCATGTTTCCCAATCTTGTGTTTCTTTGAGAAAAGAGCCCTAGTAGTGAGAGTGAGACGCAGTCACTGAAGAGAAGAGCCTCCTCAGCTGTCACTCAACACGTGCAAGACTATAACAATTGGGATGTTTAACAAAAACATCATCAGTGAAACATGTGCAAAAAGATTACTGTACACTAATAAAGCATAAAGCCCTGAAAGAAATGGTGGAATGGAGTTTGGGGACGACTTTTCTTAGCGGCCCAGGGAAAAAAAATGTGAAAAAGACTATTTGGGGTCTTAGCTGAGGCAATCGACCTCCAACCTCCACTCCGAAAACAAACTACGGAGAGTGTCGTGCCATCTGGGGCTTTGGTTATCCACAGCCATAGACCACACTAGGAGGAGGAAGGGGTCATGATAGCATCGCATGGGTCCCCAGGGGAGGGAACCCAATAGACAGAAGTACATACCCATTGAAGGTTTGTGAGGTTTGTGGCACAAACCGTTTGGTTACTATGTGAAAATCGGTTTGTGCTCTTTTGACACAAAGTGATTCGCGAGTTGATCATATACGACGATTGTATATTAAAAATGGCGTATATGTTATGTACTTTATACGACGTTTTTAAGTTAGAAGCTTCGTCTGAATGACATATCATATAAGTCGCTTTTAAGTTAAAAATGTTGTATGTGGTATGTACTTTATACAACGCTTTTAAGTTAAAAGCGTCGTATAAAGTACATACCATATACGTCACTTTTAAGTTTAAAACGTCGTATATGGTATGGAATCAAATATTTAAATAAACTTATAATTGTTGTTTCCAACGTTAAAAAAATGACTGTTGTAATTAAAAAAATTATTTACTAGCATAAAAAATAACCGTTGTTTGAATAAAAAAATTTAAAAAATAATTTTCTCCAACTATAAATAGTGACTAATTCTTATATTTTACTTCATCCATTTCTATCCTTCTCAGTCTTCAATTTTTCAGCATTTAAGTTTTCCAAACTTTCACAAAAATGAGTGATCATCCATTAGAGGAGGGTTCATGAATTTTATGAATTCTCCAAATTATAGAAATTCACCACCTCCACTAAATTCAAATTCACAAAATACTCATACTCACAAATAATTTCCATCTACGCCTCCCACTCCTCAAGATACTCAATTCATGAATTCTTCCAATCATGCATCTTTTCCATATTCTTTTTTTCTTAACTCTTCTCCATCGTTTAGTCCAGGTTATTATGGTGTCTACGGACAAAATATTATGTCTCGTCGTTTCATGGTTCCAAGTCCTAGCCAACCAACAGAAGGAAATCCAGAACATGCATCAATGACGGAAAATGAGGCTCCACACAGCGTTCGACAACAAGAAAAAGAATAGTCGTCATATTCAATGGAGCGCTGAAGAGGAGGATATGCTCATAAACGCATGGCTTACAATTAATAATGACTCTGCAGTGGGAAATTCTTAGACTAGAGGCAGTTTTTGGGCTCATGTGGCTAGATACTTCAATACGTATCGAAAAACAAAAATTAAAAAGAAGAATCTCAAATCAAGTCATATTACTACTTAATGATGCCACATGTAAATGAATTTAATGATTATTATAATCAAATTATGTCTGATCATCATAGTGGATGGTTAGATAACCAAATAATAGAGGCAGCCCTATTAATTTGGAAAAATGCACATAAGAAAAAAGAATTTCCTTATACGCATGTGTAGGAAATGGTGAAGGATGAACCAAAGTGGGCAGTTTAAGTTGGAGCACAAAATGCATCAAAGAAGAAAAAGACAATGAGTCTGGAGAATATACCTCATCATCAAATCATGATATCGAGGATAATACTTAAGAAAGTAACGAGTTAGAAAGTCGTCCCATTGGTCAAAAAGTTGCTAGGCAAAAAATGAGAGGGAAGGAAAAAAAGAATATGACTAAATCCGTGGCTAAAGAATTCAATCATCAATAGAAAATAATAAAAGAACTTCAGTCTAAAAAATTTGCCGTTCTTAATGAGATTAAGAACAAAGCAAAAGAAGATACACTTCGTGTTGACTATGAGATTCTAAAGAAGGACACCAGCATAATGAATGACCAACAACTCATCATACACAATCATGTGTATTCCATTATTAAGGTTAGGCATGCCATTTCTTAGTTTTATATACTTATTCAATGTCGGTGCGAAGTTATCTTTTTTAATGTAAACTAGCCGTTGGAAGTGGAGCTTTCATTTAATGAAACTAATCGTTGTAATAAGTGTGATTCTCATTCAATACAAACTAGCCGTTGAAAAACGAAAACTCCAATTCAATGCAAACTAACCGTTGTAATAAGTGTGCTATTGATTCAATGAAAACTAGCCGTTGTAAAATGTGTGTCTATAAAATGTACCTAAAGAAACACTATCACATTATACTCTACCTTTGCCTCTCTCCAAATCTCATAAATCAAAATGTCGTAAAACTCTGTTCCTATAAACAACTTTGATTATGAATAATTTTTAATTGATCAATGTACAGATGACACTGATGAGCAGATGATGCTCCTTCTCCTAGAAAAATAACAACAAAGAGAAGAAGCAGCCGACATAAATCGACTTCCTCATTGATACATTGAAAGAGAACGTGAGATTGAAGATGATCGTCTTCAAAGGGACTATTTCACTGAGCAACCAGTGTACCCTCCTGATGTCTTCCGAAGAAGGTTTCGTATGCGAAAAGAATTAGTTCTTCGCATTACGAGAGACATTTCAAATAATAATGTCTATTTCCAATAGAGAAATAATGGTCATGGCAGAATGAGATTCTCATCAATTCAAAAGTGTACTGTTGTTATTCGTCAGTTAGTCTATGGAGCTCTAGCGGATCACTATGATGAGTATCTCCGAAAGGATGAACCAACTGCGGTTCACTGTTTATTTAAACTTTATCATTATCTAATACAGGTGTTTGGAGAGAAGTATTTGAGAAGACTAAATAGTCTTGATGTTCAATGTCTACTCGAAATGCATTCGGATAAACATGGTTTCCCCAGAATTTTAGACAGTTTGGACTGCATGCATTGACAGTGGAGAAATTGTCTGGTGGCATGGAAAAGACAATTCACTCGAGGCGATAATGGGGTCCCACGATTATGCTTGAAGTAGTTGCTTCAAATGATTTGTGGATATGACATGCAATTTTTGGCATCGTTTGATCAAACAATGACATAAATGTGCTCAATCAATCACCATTGTTCAACGATGTACTAAGAAGTGTAACTTTTACTGTTCAATTTAAGGTAAATATGTTCAATTTACGGTAAATATTGATGACGTATATACTGAGTAGAGCACATTTGTTAAAAATTTTTCTTATCATGAGGATCCAAAGATAAAAGATATTCAAACAGAAACATAAGTGAGTATATGTTAATACATTATTATTGTTGTTTGATGAAAATTTTTATTATTAAAGTTTTCTATCATATAAATGTCAAAAAAAGATAATATGAATTAATAATTATAAATAATCAAATATTTTAAAATTTTAAAAAATCTTTAATTAAAATACTATGAAAAAATAGAAGAGAGAATAATATGACATATAGATTCATATGCAGAGATTTGAAAATTTTATTTTGAAGTTGATATAAATTTGTAAAAAACGAATTTATGACAAATTTTTTTTGTGATTTGTTTTGACGGGGAGGGGATGCTGCCTAATAAATGTGGCAGGGTCAGTATGTGTTTGCTCTTTGAAATTATTGTTCAGAGTGGACATGGAAAAAGTGATGTAACCACTCAACCACAAATGAGACCCCATTCTTCCATCCATCCATACTCATTATTATTGTCTTGATCAAGTAAAAAAAACAGTCGATTCAGCAGAATCATCGTCCTCAGTAAACATGGGTTGTTAATGACCAGCACTCAGTTCTTATATCCAAGGGAATCAAAACCAGGTGGAACAGTTGAGACCATGTCTGTTCACAAAAAGAGAATAAAGGTTGGTACAAGTTTCTCAAACCCAAACTATGATCTAACCTCTGTAGATCTTACCCAAAAAAAAAACTTAGTACAACACAGAAAAATAACATAACATAAGCATAGTCTTCAACGGCCTCCGCCGCCGCTGGTGCAGTCACGGGCGAAGTGCCCAGATCCCCCACAGTTGTAACAGCTCCCTCCACCTCCACCTCCACCTCCACCATACCTCCCTCCACCCCCACCACCTCCGTATCTACCACCACCACCACCTCCTCCTCCAGAAGGACAATCACGCGCCATATGCCCACTCTCACCACAAGAATAGCACCCACCGTTTCCTCCACCACCGCCTCTTCCACCGCCTCCGCGGCCACCACCGCCATAACCACCTCCACCATAACCTCCGCCGCCTCTCCCTCCGCCACCGCCGCGGCTCCCCTGAACCGGAGCGCCATCAGGACCAGTGACGTTCACCGCCTTGGTCCTCCCATCATCGCCAGAATCCACCTCGTACTCAACGGTCTCGCCTTCCCCAAGGCTGCGGAAGCCGTCACTCTGGATCGACGACTGGTGGACGAAGAGGTCCTCGGAGCCATTATCTGGAGTAATGAATCCGAATCCCTTCGTGTCGTTGAACCACTTCACCGTTCCAGTCAATCGCTCACTCATATTCGATCCGATCGACCTCACAAAAGCAGGCTTGAAACCCTAACCTTTCTCACTCGCTCCCGACTCGTAGCGTGAGGAGGAGGCGAGATTTGTATCATTTATATGCTGAGCCCCCTTCTCCATCTGTTGCCACGTGGACCTGTCGACGCTTCGGATTGCTCTGGAGATATTTTTGTTGGTTTGCTTTTGAAAAATTCGTTCTCAGTCAACGGTCGGATATCGTCCAAGTATTCAACGGCCAGAACTGCATGGAGGATTACATTTGAGCCGATGGGCTTAATGATTATACTTAGCCCGAATTGACTTTGGACTTCTAAAACTACTCGTATCACTTATCAACAACCGCCGACATGTCGGTTCAGTTCGAAAAAATTAAAAATCGATCCAAATTATTAGTCATCCATTTTTAAATTATGAAACTGTAAACTGAATGATTTTTATTAAAATCGAACCAAACCCAACCGGACCGAACCGAACCGCAGGGAGCGTTGTACGGATATTCTATTATGTTATATATATAGATCTTCATTTAATCAAATTTTTTATTCATTTTTTGATGTATACTTAATATCTACAAATATTTTAAAAAATCAAATATTAATAGTTTTATTATTATAATTAATAAAAAATAATGTTACGTAATAATAATCTTTCGATTGGACATTTTACATACAATTTTAAAAATATACATTAAATTTTTATTTAATAAATTCATAAAAAATTTATATTAAATATTATTTTAATCTATTCAATTTAATTTAACTGCATAATATTAGGAGGGAGGAGTACAGTATTTGCAATGGTTGGACACGTGGGGGAAGATCGGGGCAGTTTCACCTGGGTCGAGGTTTGTCGGGTCTTTCTTTACAAGAAACACGATAAATTATGGTTGATGGGATATTGCCTACACTATTTACTACGAATACATTCATGATAAATGAAAGAAGACAAACGAGAGCAGAGACAAAGGAGGATAAAAAGAGTGAAGTGACTGGTCAATGGTCAACTGACAGTCAATGAGCATGGTAGAAAAAATAACTTAATTACCACAGTGATTTTTGTCCTTGTCCCCTTATTTTGTCTTTTCTTGATGTCCTGCAAATTCAAACCGACCAGTTTATTGCCATTACCAATATAAATAATATATAAATTAAAAAAATAAAACATAAAACATAAACAATTTTTTTTTTTTTTGTTTATTAATAAAAATAAATGAATTCAACCCAAATTAGAAATTTTGAATTTGGATTGGATTGAATTGAGTTGAATTTGACTTGGATTATTTTATTACAATTGAATTTGAGTTATGAAAAATCTAGTCCATATTTGACTCTCAATTCATATTTACACACCTAATATAAATCACTCAATTTTATATTTTACATTAATTTTAAAAATAATATGTAAAATATAAATTTATTAAATTTAGTCAATCACTAGTATTAATTTTTTTTTAATCTTACTAACGACATGTGTATCATGACGAGTTAACACAATTATTTTAATTATAAACAGTTAAATCAATCATAAAATTAGTCAAACCAATTAATTCAATCGAAAAACTGTGAACTGGATCATCACTGATTGTACTTTTTATTCAATTTTTGTAACGTTTCATGTGCAAATAAATGAGAAATATTAAGAGGAGAGAGTATTAACTATTGTAGAATAATTGAAGAATAGAGCATGGAAAGAGGCGCTAATATGCATCCAAATTAAGTTTTCGGTGGAGTCATACTTAGCCTCATTATCTTCATGGACCGTTTAAGAAAAAAATGCTTATTTAGTTGTTCCTTACAAGTGGGGGTCATAGGATTCCATTCAATTTTTTATGTGTATATATAGGCTATTTTAGGTTATAAAGTTAAAAAGTAATCATATATAAACAGACTAATAAAAAATAAAGTATAACGTACAAAAACACAAAGTGCAAAGCAAATAGACCTGAAAATATATAAAACCATGCGATGAATACATTTTAGACTGTCTAACTAAAATGAACTTTAAACCTTGAACTTTAAGATTAGAAAGTAAATCAAACATAACATCAAATATTGGAAAGAAGTTTGAAATAAAAATATACAAAGTACAACGAACATAGTGCAAATCGCAAAGTAAAAAGTACAAAAAAATTAAAGTACAAAGAAAAAATCCATTAAGTTCATACTGAAATTTGTGTTCAAAACCCATAAAAATTTTAGTGTAAGAATCAAAACTTTCTATGTCATCATTACATGTCAACCGTCTCCTTTTCCTGCAGCCCGTTCCATCAGCTAATATCCTCTCCCATCTGATTTCCCTCCCCATTTCGTTTCCCTCTATTTGTTTCCGTCTTCGTTTTTTCGGTAGCTTATCTCTCTCGTTGGGTTTTGATGTGTTTTGCTCAACAAATGTCTTCTCCAGGTTTTATTGGGTTTAATTATAATGTTCTCCCTATTTTAATATTGTGTATTTTCTCACCTCAATGTGTTTTGTGTCACGTTTTTCTCAGATTTCGCTGGGTTTACCCATGTTCTTCTGAATTTTGTGTCACTTTTTTCACGTTTATCCAAGCTTTGTTAGGTTTTTGTATCTTGTGAGTTTTATTTCAATGTTTTTCTTATTTGAATAGGTTTTTTCTATGTGTTTCTAGATTGTCTCTGTGCGTTTCTGCGGAAACTCAGCCTTGCTGAGTTGACAGACGGCGGAGTATCGCCGGAAAGCTTAGCTTGGATCGAGGAGGGAACCGGAGAAGAAGATTCAATGTATTTCAATTGTATTGAATAACAGAAAACGGTTACAATGGGTTTATATATACATTTGCATATTTACAATTCCTACCCCAAACTTTGTATAAGTATGCTTGCGACTGAGGTGACAGAGCTGATCAGCAGAAAGAGCCTTAGTGAATAAATCGGCCGGCTGATCAGCAGAAGAAATATGACAAGGGTGAACAAAAGAGCGCGTGACATGCTGCCGGACAATGTGACAGTCAAGCTCAACGTGCTTGGTCCGTTCATGAAAAACGGGATTCCGAGCAATGTGATTGGCAGCTTGATTATCACAATAAAGGGATATCAGGGTAGGAATAGAAACACCCAAATCAGACAACAGGCGAACCAACCAAACCAATTCGTAACAGGCATAAGCCATGGATTGGTACTCGGACTCAGCAGAGGAGCGCGAAACAGTGTGCTGTTTCTTGGTTTTTCAGGAAACCAATGAGGAACCAAACAAGACGCAATACCCGGTAACGGACCGCCGTGTGACGGGACACGAGGCCCAATCGGCATCGCAAAAAGCGATAAGAACAGGCTTGGCCGAACTGGAAAAATATAAGCCTTGAGCGGGTGCCTGTTTCAAATACCGGAGAACATGGAAGGCGGCCTTCTGATGATCTTCCGTAGGAGCCTGCATAAACTGACTGAGAATGTGAACAGGATAAGACAACTCGGGTCGAGTGGTGGTAAAATAGAGAAGGCGCCCAATGAGCTGCCGATAAGGGGTCGGATCGGCAAGTAAAGGGGCATTAGACAAAGTGAGTTGATGGCGAGTGTCAAGAGGAATCCGAGCTGGTTTGCAATCAACCATAGCTGTGTCTGTAAGCAAATCCAGGACATATTTCCGTTGATTCAGGAAAATGCCAGCAGGAGATCGAGCAACCTCCAAACCAAGAAAAAACTTCAAATGCCCGAGGTCTTTGATCTGAAACTTCGCATGAATAAACTCTTTCACATCAGCCAAAAGAGTGCCGGAAGTTCCAGTGAGAACTAGATCATCAACATAAATCAAAATGACCAAGAAATCACCATGCCGATTGTAAGTGTAGAGGGAATAGTCATTCAAACTCTACTCAAAACCAAACTCCAACAAAGCCTCTCGCAACTTAGCATTCCACTGCCGAGAGGCTTGCTTTAACCCATACAGACTTTTGGTAAGTTTGCAGACCTTGCCAAGTTGCTTCTCCTGTTTATAAAAACCAGCAGGGAGCTCCATGTAAACTTCTTCATCCAAGTCACCATGGAGAAAAAGCATTGTTGACATCTAATTGATACAAAGGCCACTGACGCATTGCAGCAAGGGCAAGCACAACCCGGACTGTGGTCATCTTGACAACAGGCGCAAAGGTTTCAGTAAAATCAAGGCCCTCTCGCTGGGTGAAGCCCTTGGCCACAAGCCGAGCTTTGTGCCTCTCAACACTCCCATCAGAATGAAATTTCGTTTTATAAACCCACTTACAGCCAATAAGTGTCTTGCCCGGAGGTAAGTCAGTGATGATCCAGGTCTGATTAAATTGTAACGCTTCAATCTCCTTATTCATGGCCGCCAGCCATTCAGGGTGCTTGCGAGCCTGTGTGTAAGAACCGGGCTCCGTTGAGGTGGATATCTGAAGAGAATATCGTTTATGGTCTGCAGAACATCTAGTGTAATTCACTTGCTTGGAAATGGGGTGAACTACATTATGAAAAGCAGCCCCACAAATATACTCTTGCTGCCAAACCGGTTTCTTGACAGTTCTGTTGGATCGTCGAATAACCATAGAAGGAATATCAGGCTCATCCATAGTGTGAATATCACCAATGTCACTGGAAATTTGTGTAACTTCCTGCTGAACAGAAGACCAGAAAGAATCTGAGAGATTAGTATGTGGGGAAATGGCCAACTGATCTGTTGGTGGAACTGGTCGCAGAACAGAAGGCGGCAGAGATCTTGGCAGAGCATGAAATGGAAATTCGGCCTCATGAAAAATAACATGTCTGCTGACATAATATTTGTGTCTTGTTAAACAGAACAATCTATATCCCTTCTGCCCAAAAGGATAGCCAAGGAAAACAGCAGGTAAACTTCTAGCAGCAAATTTATCCAGACTAGATGTGGTATTTGTAGCAAAGCAGAGGCACCCAAATACTCGCAAGTTACCCAAGTCTGCTGGCCTACCAAACAACTTCTCAAAAGGTGTTTTGTTCCCCAAAACTGCAGAAGGTAACCTGTTAGTTACATAGGCTGCTGTGAGCACACAATCCCCCCAGAAAATCTTAGGAACATTAGACTGCAGTTGCAAGGATCTAGCAATGTTAAGTAATTGCCTGTGCTTCCTCTCGGCAACTCCATTCTGTTGGGGAGTATGTGGGACAGCTACTCTGATGTACACATCCTTTTTCAAGCAAGAATGCCTTCAATTTGTTGTTGAAAAACTCAGAGCCATTATCACTACGAATCACCTTGATAACAGCCTCAAACTGAGCTTAGTCTCTTAGCTTAGTCTCTTCTAGTGTTTCTCCTTCATCTTTTCTGAAGTTTGAAGCTGTAATTCTTCCTTTCATCCTGTACATTCCATCTTTTTAATTCAAGCACCCCTTTTGCAAAAAAAAAACAGCCTCAAACTGAGTAGTAACCAGATTAAAGAAAGTAACCAACAAATCTGGGACTTCAGCCTTGGATTTCATCAAGTAAATCCAAGTATTCCTTGTGTAATCATCAACAACAGTTAAAAAATATTTAGCTCCTGTCATTGTAGGCACTTCATAAGGTCCCCACACATCGGTATGAATCAAAGAGAAAGCTTTATTTGTCTTGATAGTACTCAAAGGAAAACTCAGCTTAGCCAGTTTTGCCAAGGGACAAGCAGAACATTGCAACTTATGTTCTGCTATCTTATTGTCTTTATTAAAATCAGGTAACAAAAGACTGATTTTGGACATTGGTGCATGCCCTATTCTACTATGCCATATCTCCAGCTGCTCCTTCCTGGTTAATAATGTCGTATGCCTGATTTCCTTCAGTAACTTCACTCCATCTCCTGTCTGTCTGAAGTGGAACAAACCCTCCTTGCAATTACCAGTCCCTAGGACACTCTTGGAAAGTTGGTCCTGGATGAGGCATCCATTAGAATCAAAAGTTACCAGCATTTTTTGATCCTTAACAAGTTTTCCAACAGAAATCAGATTGAACTTAAACTGAGGAATGAATAAGACACCATCCAATATCAACTTCTCATTCAACCTACAAGTTCCCTTTTGTGTCACCAGAGTAATTGATCCATTAGGCAACATTACTTCACATTTCATTCCTATGTCTATCAGATTCCAGAAAAGATTCAAATTGCAAGATATGTGATCTGTTGCCCCACTGTCTATTATCCAGTCATTCAACAATTCAACTTTAGAGTTGAGACAAAATATACCTGCCATAACTGGGTGATCATACTCTGTTGGTTTGGCCTCCTGCAGTAAGGCTAACAGCTGCTGAACTTGATCTTGAGTAAACTGAGTTCCAAGCTTGCTATCTATTTCATTCACCTTACTTCCAGCAGTGTTTTCTGTCACAGCATTGTGAACCATTCCCGTCTGTACTGGAACCTTGTTTGCACCATTGGGATTTAATGGTTGACCCTTGTGAAATTTGTGTCCCACTGGATAACCTATCAGCTTATAGCAGTTCTCCCTATTATGCCCAGCCATCTGACAATAGGTGCAGAATAAGTTCTTTTTGTTCTTATTTCCTTGAAAATTCCCCTTTCCATTTCTGTTGTAACCATTACTTGCACTGGCATTGTTCTGTAGATACATAGCAGATGCTTCTAACTGAGGAGAACTAGTAAATCCTCTTTGCGCCTCATCTTGCAATGCCATAGCATATATCACATTTAAACCAGGCAAGGGACTCATGGTGAGAATGTGAGTTCGCAGTGGCTGGAAAGAATCATTTAATCCCATAAGGAACTGAATTACCTTTCTTCTCATCTGCTTCCTGAGATTTTATGCAAAACAGACACAATTTCTTCCATGCTCACACTTTGGTAACTCCTCCATCGCCTCATACTCTTGCCACAAATCGACTGATTTTTGATAGAAGACAGCCACATTCATTTCTCCCTGCGACAGGTTTGCTAGTTCCTTCTCCAGTCCAAAAATTCTGGTTTCGCTTGATCCTGCCAACTGCATCTGCAGAGTGTTCCAGGCCATAACACAATCACTAGCATGCAAGATTGATCCAACGAGTTCCTTTGAGACTGAACTGATCATCCAGGACATCACGATATCATTACACTTCTGCCACTTCATGTGCAAAGAAGCGTCTATCGGCTTCGGATAATCACCTCGCACAAAGCCAAGCTTAGACCTAGCCGACAACGCGATCTCCATTGATCGCTTCCACTTAACAAAATTCTCAGGACCTCTGAGTAACTCATTCACAATGCTATGACCATTCACTTCAGAACTACTAACGTAGTAGGGATCATCCAAGTAATTGACCACAGGCGTGATCGAATTCATACCTATCGCAGTAGGCAGAGCTGTATTGCGTTCCTCTGCCATCTGTTCCTTCCAACACCAAAATCTCACGGTTCTCTCTCGCCCTGCTCTGATACCATGCGGAAACTCAGCCTTGCTGAGTTGACGGACGGCGGAGTATCGCCGTAAAGCTTAGCTCGGATCGAGGAGGGAACCGGAGAAGAAGATTCAATGTATTTCAATTGTATTGAATAACAGAAAATGGTTACAATGGGTTTATATATACATTTGCATATTTGCAATTCCTACCCCAAACTTTGTATAAGTATGATAAACATCCCTTAGCTATGCACATATAACACATCGACCCCGTCTCTTCCATTAGTTTCTCATTCGTTTTTTGTTATAATAATGTTGTGCTTTATAAGTTAAATCTTTAGAACGCACTATTTCTAAACCACAATTGACGGGCTTTGTGCTTTATCCAATATTTAATAGCTTGTTGTATTTTGTACTTTGTTATATTAATGTTGTTTGAAGCTATCATTTTATATTATTTTCTAAATTTGTTTATTATTCACTTACTGTCTGATTTAGGTATTTCTCATGATGCTGCTTCTGAAGTTGAAAGAAACTACCCATTTCACGTTCCTGGAGTTGATGCACACTAGACGATTCACATATAACCTGTTGGTTTGATATTATATACTCCCAAGTGCTCTGATAAATGTATACGACAGCTTGGGAAATTTTTTTAGGAGTGTTGATGACAACATTTTTTTTACAAAGAACATGCTCGTTTATCTAGTTTTGATGCCCAATGTGAAGAAGAGAAGAGGTTTACCGATGGAATCATAAAGTACAAGTACATTTTATTAAAATAGGGATAGGAAGTACAACAAGTTGGCAGTTGACATTGGGAGCAAAATTAGTATAAGGCGAGGAGAATAGCAACGAAGGCTGTGGATGTGAAGTGATTTTGGCAATTAAATTTGACGGAAATGGTGTTAATTAATATTTCAGTTTTATTGTTGGCGATAATCATTATCTAGACGATTTTCATTCAAAGTGATTTCTGAAGTTCATTTGTAACTTGAACTATGCTCAACCGTCCTTTATTAGGCTGTGCAAAAAAGAAAATATTGGTTCGATTCCTTACAGTCTTTTAAAGGAATTTTGTGGTGACTTTAGCAATATGGGTGCATAAAAGATGGATTACAAGAACTTTATGTGAAAGCTTATATTGGGTGAGCCGATGAGGAGCTGGTGGTCAATAAATGGTTACTTAAGCTAGAGGTCTGTAATGGACATGCATTTAAATATTATGTTGAAAAAGGGTGTTTGCTCAGAATGTTTTGGACATAACAAAGTCAAGCTTGGATTTCCATCCCACTTAATCATTCCGAATCAGGTTTTCCTTCATTTGGGTGCTTGTGTTTGATCTTTATTCGTACGATGGTGTTTTCTCCATCTGTGGATGAAAACCACTTGGACTTCCTCTTTAGTTATTTTAAAAGGCTCATCAGGTAGGACCAACTCACAATTTTCATTATTAAAGTTGTTCCCTAACCAGAACCCTAATTTCAATGGGAGATTCTCCAGTATAAGATTAAGAATTGTATCGAATCATATACTTCTCATTGCATCAATCTTCTCTTATCTTTTCTTGATTTATTTGATCACCTCTGGTGGAGTTTTCAGTGTATCTCTGATTATGAGAGTTCTCTCCGCATTATTGACAGATGACACGTTGTTCGTGCCAATGGATCCTTTGTCATGTTGTGATTTACGTTTTTTTGAAGTTCCTTTATCTTACGAGGTTGTGGGTCTTTTCCTCTTCAGCTATGAGATTTGTTGGTACGAAGTCTAAATCATATTTATCCATGCTTGTTGGGCTGGTCGCTGATGCTTTTTTTTTCTTTTTTACAGTATTAGTATGTTTTAACTACTTAGTTGCAGAATTAGGTATTCTTTGGCTCTATCATCATTGTTTTACTTGATCTAATATAAACATAGTAAAGTTAGTCATTTTTAATAAATATTCTACCTTGACAACCTGATGAAATCTATATGAAATGATCTGCTACATACGTTTTACACATATGAGAATACGTTGATTACTGATGAGAGTGAATTATTTTGTGTCATTTATGCTTAACTTGCCTAATTCTTGACTGTTCTTGAGTGCTATTAAATAGTTTTAGGTAGTATTTGTATTTTAGGCTTCTTTTAGGTCTAAATAGAAAAATATGCTAAAAAGAGCAGTTTCAGAGCAAAGTTCGGACATGAAGAGAAAATCGGACAAAAGATAGTGATCAACCGAGCGCAAGCGCCACGCGCAATGGTTCACTACTACGCATGAGGGAGAGCTAACACATGGCACACAAGAAAAGGAAGGAAGAAGATGACGTGTTCACTAGCCGCGTGTAATACTCGAGTACGCGGGGGATAAGTAACACGTGCGCGCGAGAGCTACATTTTCCTAATCGATCTACAGAACTCTTCCAAGTTTCAAGGAGCGTAACATTCATGCCAAATGCTTGATTCAATGTTTCAGGAGGATATGGAAATATCAGACAATTATTTATAAGTTTTATAAGGAGTCAGAGTCTAATTCTTATTGGATATCTGCCAAAATCACTGGCAAATTTTGTGCGCAGATATACTTCCTGACCTGACTCCTATTCTGATTCTGATTTCCATGAGCTGAAGAAGTGTGAAGGCTATCATTATCTGTTGAAGATTTACATAAGAGAATGTCATCAAAACGTAGCTTAAACTCTAAGTTAACTTATGCCTATATAAAGAGAGTTAAAGGGAGCTTAAAGAGACATCTCGAAGCTAACAAACATCGCATACTTCTACAACATCACGATGAGATCACCAATCTACGATAATATTCAAGGAGCAGTGGAGAGCAGTAAGAGAACATGATCTAGCATAGGCTTGACTATTGAGTGTGATTGTAAGGACTATTCCTACCTTCTTACTCATATCTATGTCTATGGCCATTAGTGGCTAATTTTCTTACGTAATTAAAATGCTGTAAATTTGTCATGATTGTTGTGAGATAATTTATACTTATAAATTCTGTCTATATTGATATTGTCACTGTTCTGAACTAAATGATTACATTGAATTTCATGATAAACCCAAAGAGTGTAGTGTCTCATTGCGTGAAGCCTAGACGTTTAGATTTGATTGTGAGGGTGAGCCATTACCAATTGAATAAGAGCATACATAATAATATATCCTAAGTTCTGCGGAAGCAACAAAACTTAGTTTGAATTCCCACCGCACAACTACATTTGTTTTGTTGCTAGGCTGACAACCTAAAATGGCATGTTATGCATATATAATTCATATCACTAGCTACAAGGTATGATGAATGTAGACTAGGAGCAATTGTTAACAACCTATGATAGGAGATGTATATTTTACTCAATTCAATGCATGAATAGAATTTAGTCATTAGTATCAATGATCAACAATCTCACAAGTGAAAGCTACCTGAATAAATGCTTATTTATCTAATTTCTGTATGTTTGTCCTGATTAATTAAAATTATTGAAACCCTTATATTTTGAGTATTTTTTTATTATCTAGCTATTAAACATATAATAACTTAGTCCCTATGGATCGAACTCGCACTTATTGCTAACTAGTGAGCACATGTTTATAAATTTATTTGCATAGGACAGCACAATGACGATCTTGTCAAATTGATGCTGTTGCCGGGGACTAAGGTATATTGCTACTTTAATACCTAGTCAACTTTTCTCCAGCTCTTACTTTTTTTTAGTCTGTCAGAGTTTTCTCACACGCGCGGTCAAGTTAACCAAGCGCGCTGCTCGTTTTCATTTAGTCTGTATAGAGTCCATGCACGCATGATTATAGTCACTGAGCGTGTAAGAATTGTCTTACTCTCTATCAGATTTGCCAAATTTACTTTAACTATTTAATCGACTGTATTGACCTTTTAGACTAGTTTCTACTAAGTCTATGAACCCAAATTTTCAGACCCATTCCCATTTTATGATAATCCAAAAGATTTAATTTATCTAAGGAACCAGGCAATAAAAGAAGCAGCCATAGTCAATATGGAAGCCCAACAAAACCTATTGAGGAAGAGTACCCTTAGGGAGCTTGTTATTTTGATTTTTCATGACCAACCATTGTGCATACAAGCTGCTGCTGATGAAGACATTGAAATTAGGGGAGGTATCATACATAAACTGTTAGGGTGGAGAGGCCTCTCCTCTCCACCCGGTGCGCGCAACAGAACATTGACACGGGGCACTTACACGAATAATACGCACCAACACACAATAATATGTATTAAGTACAAAAAAAACACACAATGTTTTTTAACGTGGTTCAGCCCTCCAACCAAGCCTACGTCCACAATCTCCACTGTTTATAGCTATGTATTATAGAAATTGACTCACCTCTCAACACTCTTGAATACAAACCTCTCAACTTTCCCATAGGTTTTCTGTAACCAAAAACCTACAAAAAATCCCTATAACACTCAAGAAGAATCCCTCATGAATTCTCCCGGAGGACTCTGACCAAGTCTCTCAGATTATTCATACCACTAGGACATCCTATTTATAGAGTACTAATATTAAATCAAATAGGATTCCTAATCCTACAAAACAGTGATTTAGTAACCTACCAATAATAGGATTCATAATATTAGTCAACTTCCAAATAAGTTGATTATGATCTCTTCCATCTTCACACTTAGAAATCTAGTCAATTTCCAACACAAACTCCTTAAATTCTGAGGGACGCTGAGAGAGCATGTCCGACATCATCTGTGAGAGTTTAATGTGATTTGCACCACAATGAAGTCCAGTGGGGCTGATATTGATCGCTACAAGTTGTTATCCTTTCCCTTTTTGTTAATGGATTATGCTAAGGAATGGCTATAGTATCTGCCTGCAAAAACTATTAAACTTGGAATCAGATGTAAGAAACATCTCTTGTAAAACATTTTCACGTAGGTAAAGCATCTCAGATCCAGAAGAAGATATGTAGTGTAAAACAGCAGCTGGACGAGACAGCCAATGACTACTATGAATGTTTCAGGAGATTAATCAAGAAGTGCCAAAATCATGGATTTTTTACCAAAATCTGATTGAGTTCTATGTAAAATGAATGCAACCTCAAGAGTGGAAGATGTTGGAAGCAGCAGCTGATGGTAGCATACAGAGTAAGTATTGTGAGGAGATTTAGATGATTATCAAGGAGATGGACCAGAAAGCCCGCTTGTTCACAAGACCCCGTGGAGTATTCAAGGTTGTAATCTTGGACTCTAGCGCAATATATACTCAATTGCCACCACTTTTTCAGCTCCACATCCTTAGAGATTTCAGATATAAAGACCATGATGCAAGAGCTACTCCAAGCCATGAAGAGCAAGCCACCCGCACAATGCAAGATATACATGTCTATTAAACATACCACTGATGCTCACCTTCTTAGCAGGAACCTGCAGGTTAAGGAGAAGACTTGATTGCTATTAGTGGATATCTCCAATAGCAACAACAAGGCATCACATTACTCACACATTACCATCCAGGCCTTCAAAACCACCCTAATATGAGATACGGGAACAACAATTACATAAGACTTAGAACTTTTGTTTCTCGATTTTAGCAAGGAGCTACCAGTAGTGGATTGAAGTATGAGGGGATAAACTAGAGGAGTACTCAAAGAACATGACAAGAAGTTGGACATAACACTATCCAACATGGAGAGATAAATATCACAACTTGCCACAGATGTCAATGAGCTAAGAGCTTTGCAAGGCCGACTACCATCACAAACTGAGAAGAATCCTCACTCTAGCGTCACTACCTTGGACATGAAGAAGAAGAAACAAATGCCGGAAGCCTGAAGCCAATTTCACTGTTGCTACCACCACTTCCGTGCAGGATCCCGCATGCATATCAGTGCTATACTGAGCGCGCAACTAGAGGCATTACTGTAGAAGAATGAAGCTCGTGTGCTCATTCATCCTCATCTGTGCATGACTCAACCTCAAACCCAGAATAAAAAACTGATCCAACAGAGAAAACACTTGTTACTTTTGACCATGAGTGCTCAGAATCACCAATTAACATTGTACTTGGATGATAATAGTTTCCAAAGAAGGACAAAAACCCTTTGAATTTGTATAAATGTGGAGAAACTTGCGGCTAGGTTGAATATTTCTGTATTCATAAGTAGGTGAGTTAAAATAGCGTTATGTAATAAGCATCATCTAAAGACGGCACATTAAGTAACACTTTTTACCCACAAGCACCGTCATTTTATTTATTTACTTTTTCAAAAGATACTTAATACCGTAGACTGTGTTTTTTACTCATTAACGCAGTTTATGATCTTTTTTACATTTGATTTATTTTTCCTAAACCTCCCTTCAAAAGCCAATTTGGCTACAAAAAAATATTTCAAGCTTGTTTCAAAACAAGTTTTCAACCAGGCAGAACAAGTTTCCAACAGGTTCATACATAAGTTACAAGCATCGCATATTTGGCATATGTACAACTATCGACAACTTGATTAATTTGGAACCAAATTGTATGGAATATCAGTTCATAACGTCATGTACTGTCACCGTCTTTTGTACTTGTTTACATATTGGGCAACCACATCTCGAACCTCCAAGAGAGCTTTTTCATTATAGCACCTTAAACCGTACGGAAAAATCTATAAATTATAAAAAATAAAAAAAATCTTAAAGAGACCTTGAACTACCACTCCTTACCAAAATGCGGTCTAAACTATCATATTTTTCAAATAAAATACAAAGTTCATTAATTTTGACGGACAACATAATTGCGTTAGCGGAAAGTTAACCCCATTGCATAACATACCCGGTTAAAAATCAACTAAAATTTATTTTTAGTAGAAACTCTGGCACTTTTCGGCCATTGTCATCACCTTTATTGGCGTCATCTTCTTTCACCTTATGTTCAATCTTCATCTTCTGTGATGTCTCCAGAGGTATGGATTCACCTTTGAAGCAGCCGATGAAGAGAAGTATTGTCTCAGATCAACTCCATCTTCCTGCTCTCTGATTTTCTACTTTGGTTATAAAAATGACATAAATTAAGTAATAGAACAAGGTCATCTGCAGAGGGCCTAGTTAACCCCATTGCATAACATACTCGGTCAAAAAAACAACTAAGTTTTGTTTTTAGTAGAAAATCTGGCACTTCTTAGTCACTGTCATCACCTTTATCGATTTCATCTTCTATTTAGTCATCATCTTCTATGATGTCTCTGGAGGTATGGATTCACATTTGAAGCAGCCTTTGAAGAGAAGGATTATCTCAGATCAACTCAATTCTCCTGCTCGCTAATTTCCTTCTTTGGTTTTGAAAAATGTCATAAATTAAGTAGTAGAACAAGATCATCTCCAAGAGGCCTCTACTCGATTTCCTTTTCAAGACTCTTGCTGACATGAAAAAATTTCAAATTTGTCATACTTGCTTCATTTTCTATATTTTCTACCTCCTTCCTTAGTTGGTTATCAAACTACCCTACTTTTCCATCTTCATTATTTCATACAATGAAGATACTAATAACACTTGTTATTGTAAGCCACAAAGATAGCATGTGGCACCACCTGCCTAGTCAGCAGTCAACTTGGCATTACGTGGCATCTTAGTCGTTCAAGTAAAATGAAAATTATATACATGTTCGTTATTCCGGACAATGAAGATTACCTTTAATAACTACGTGGTGTCAAACCACAAAATTGGAAAAGATTTTTGTATTTATAAACCACGAGGATTGGAGTAGACAACTTTGTTGTATCAAACAACGAACATCTAACACAATTCGTGGTCTCAAACCGTGAAGTTTGCTGATAAAAATCCACATTATACCTCGCTGGTTCTTGGCCGGTTTGATCTAAATAAACATCAAACAACCATTATTCATGGCCGGCTTGATCCGTTTATAAATAACCTATGACATTTAACCTCAGTCTCAGCTTTAAACCACTTCATAAAAACATAGTTTAATGACTAAGTCAGCATGAACATACTAAATATATGGTTTAATATAATGTATTAAAAGCTATTGTCTGAATATACTTCATGCCTGCTTATCCTGCGTAGAAGTGTATCTAATGCAGCCCCTCTTGGGGTGCGTCGAATGTCTCAAGACAAACTCCTCTTGAACTTGTGGAGGTTGTGAAATTTGGGTGACTTACGATGGTCCAGTGATGTCGACACCCTTGTGATCACCCTCCTGGTCGTAAAATAAGGGTGCGCTAGCACTTTTTTTTTTTTTGCAAAAGGGGTGCTTGAATTAAAAAGATAGAATGTACAAGATGAAAGGAAGAATTACAGCTTCAAACTTCAGAATAGATGAAGGAGAAACACTAGAAGAGACTAAGCTAAGAGATGGTCAAGGTGAATCTTTTTGGACCAGTTGACATTAAAACTAGAGTTCTTGATTTCCTGAATATGACTAATCTTCAAAGATGCTTCCATCTTCATTGACTGGATTATCTTTGATCTATTAAAATCAAGACCTTTAAAAATCTTATGATTTCTGGCCTTCCAAATATTATAAGCACAAGCAGCGACATAGGAATAGGAAATCTTCTGGAGCTTCTTTGAGGGAAAAAGGAAAAGAAGAAGCCCAAGATAACAAGCTGTTCCAGGATGAAAAACTGGGATTGCCAGGGAAAGAGCAAAGAGACAGTGCAATACTGAACAAGTCCTTGGTATGGTTGCACTGAAAGAAGATGTGGTCGGCAGATTCTAGCTCAGAACTACAAAGAGGGCAACTATCATCATCCAACAGTCCTAATCTGAGAAGCCTCTCTTTAGTTACTACATTCCTATCATTCCTATCGATAGTTACTTAAAACAACATTCCTATCATTTGAATAGTTACTACATTCATAATTAATTGTTTGTTCCCTACTGCACGACCCCTCTCCTATTTCAACACTCATTGATCCTCTTGAGATATTAACATCATCATTAGCCCCCATGTTATCTTATCCATCAAGTTCATCTTCATAAATTAATTTCCTAACAAGTTTATCGGCTTCTTCATTCTCCTCCTCTAATATTTTCAATTTTCATCATTATATTCATCGATAACTTCCATATCGATAGTTCTAACGTCGACATTACAACACCGTCAAACAACACGTCGAGCGCGACAGTGCTAATTAATGTAATAATAAACAAGATGTTTTTAGTCAACAAAACTTAAGATACCAACATTTTTCATCACCGAGTTAAATCATTCGAGAGAACTTAGGATCACATTAATTTAAACAATTCAGCACTTAAACGAATCCTAATCAATTGACAACCACACCTATCTTATCCATCCCTAAAGTCAAATACTATTATCTAAAATCTAAAATTAAGCACAAGTGAGCAGAGGAATTACCAACGAGGGGTGAAGAAACGGGCGAGGGAATCACCGACCGGAACCGAAACTGAACTGGGCGATGGGGTGCAGCGATCGCATGGGGAAGATGACGGAGCCAATTTAGGGTTGGGGTTGAGTGAGACGATGGGGCTGTCGATTCGCCATTGGGAATTAATGTCGGAGAATTTTGTGGTTTGAGACCACGAATTGCTTTAGGCTAGGGGGAGGGCGTCATGTGCTATCTTCGTGGTTTACAACAACGAATATCAATAGTATTTATATTGTATGATACAAGAAAGATGAATAAGTAGGATAGATTTAATAACAAACCAATTAGAGATGTAAAAAAAATAGAAAACAAAGCAAGTATGACAAATTTGAAATATTGTGTATCAGCTGTGGGGTTATGTTGGAGATGGTGTAGAGGATGATAACTTGGGTTAAGAATGCTGGTATCTTGTTGCAGTTCTCATGGGCGCATTAGGCCCTTTGCGCGGTGAACGCTGCTGCGTCATCTGAATTGGTTGATTAAGAGTCACTGCCACTGGAGTTGGAGGAGGAGCAGTTGTAGCTTGATCTGGTGACAAAAGGTAGGGCCAAAATTGCAACAGAATTATCGAGTAGTATAACTTCAGATTCAAAACTTTACGAGGGCCTCTACTCTTCATGCTAGTATCTCTCATCTTCTCTCAAAAAAAGGTTTTGAGCTACCTTAGGCTTTGTCTTTAGTTTTTGATTCTGTGCGCGCTACGAGATTTGCGAAGCTAACCTCTCTCCAAGGTTTTTTTAATGGAGATGAGGGGATGATAAAAGATGAATGATTTAAAGAATAAAATTAGAAAGGGGCATTGAATTATGCCCACTTATCTAATTGTGGTTTGAACTATCATGATTTTTAAAAAGAGTGCGATGAAAAAAAATTGGATTGATTTTCTAAAATAAAATTTACCATTACATTTCTAAACTAATATTAATAAAAGACTTAGATTTATGTACGAAAATTATGCAGTT
This sequence comes from Kalanchoe fedtschenkoi, assembly GCA_002312845.1. Classification (NCBI taxonomy): domain Eukaryota; kingdom Viridiplantae; phylum Streptophyta; class Magnoliopsida; order Saxifragales; family Crassulaceae; genus Kalanchoe; species Kalanchoe fedtschenkoi. The sequence continues at coordinate 4,094,277 of NQLW01000032.1, read as the reverse complement.
TGATTATCAAAATAAACAATATAGATTTGCGCACATAAAGAAAATGACGTCTTTTCATACTAATCATCAATAATTTTTAACAAATTTAATAAGATCAGTTATATTTAATTGTTCAAACAAATTGATTATAAACATCATCCAAAATCTGTCCAATTTTTTTTTCATCGCACTTTTTTGAAAGTCGTGGTAGTTTGGACTATAATTAGATAATCGGTGGTAGTTCAATACCTATTTTGAAATTTGTTTCCTTTATTTAATAGTGGTTGTGTGCTGTTATGAAACTTTAGGGCTAAGGTTTCATGAGAGCAGTGATATAATATGTACAGGATGGTTAGAGAATCCTCATTGCAACAACCGTAAAAGTAGGTTTGTGTGTCATGTCACATCAGATTTGTGTTATGTCAATTAAATTTTTTCATAAATTTTCTTTTCACAAGCTTACTATCTACAATGAAACAAACCTTTCAAACCTCTCCACATAGACCAACATGTCATAATATATATTTTTCTAATTTCTCATATTATATTAATTATAAAATTCATAAAATTTATTAAATAATTAATTATTATAATTATTGATTCATATTCTATTTTCTTAATATTTTAATGCCAATTTCTCAATTTCTTATCATTTATTATTTCACATAAATACTAATTACCTCGCTTCAGAGTTAGAAGCGTGGTAATTGGTGTACATTAATTAATTAAAATATACATATTATCACACTTCATAGTTGAAAACCTGGTAATAAATTATAAAAAATATTTAATATATATCTATTACTAAGCTTCAGAAATGAAAACATGGTAATTCATATACATTAACTACTTAGGATAATCTATTATCACGCTTTCAACTCTTAAGTGTGGTAAAAGATATGATGAATATTTAATATATCTATTACCACGCTTCAGAATTGTAAGTGTGATAATAGGTTATCCTGAATTTTAAATATACCTATTACCACGCTTTCGTCTCTAAAGTGTGGTAAATGATGTTTTTACTAACCGTTTCATGCAGACGAAACGTTTTGGTGTCAGAAGTCCATGAACCTATTTCATATTGAAATGAAGCGTTGCGAACTCTGACACGAACCTCACAACAAAACTCCCATAGGGATGCCTTTAGTGATGAAGACATGGGAGCTGCTAGTATAAATATCCCTTTGTGTAGTCATCCGAGCTTCGATTCCATAATTAGGAGATATCTTTGGGTCGACATATAATTTACCATGTGAAGGTGAACACCGTCAATTAGGAAGTGTCAAGTGTTGGAATTAGAAAGTCAAAGTGATACATGTTGATTTATTATTGATTTTGAATTTTTATTGACTTTTCAACGTGACGCTTCTTGATTGACTCTGTGTCCACCCAAAAATGACTCGATAATACTAGTTTGCCGAGCTTTTCGAGCAGCTAGTGTGTTTTTCCTTAGCAGCTCAAGCTAGAATGCTTGTATTTTTCTTGTACGAAGCTAAGGGCATCCACATCAAAGCTTCGTGTCAAGGTTTGTGTCAGGCCACGAACTGCTTCGTTTTGATGTGGAGGCTGGTTCGTGGCCTTCAGACACTACACTGCTCGTCTGCACGAAGCAGTTCGTGAATTGAGCTTATACAGCGTTTTTAAGTTAAAAGCGACGTATATACTTTATACGACACTTTTAAATTAGAAACGCCGTATAAAATAATACCATATACAACGCTTTTAAGTTAGAAACGCCGTATATGGTATATACTCAAATATTTTAAAAAAAATTTAACCGTTATTTTTCAACGTAAATATTTGGCAAGTATATATTTGGCAAATATCGACCTGATTTGGTCGATCATATGTAGCACAAATTTGGCAATGAAAATTTAATATATTATTTAATAAAAATTTTAATTATATAAATGTCAATAAAATATAATATGAATTAATAATTATCAATAATAATATATTTAATAAATTTAAGAAATTTAAGAAATTTGTAATTAATATAATATGGAAAAAAAAGTAGAAAAAGGTATAATATGACATGCGAGTCTATGTGCAGAGGTTTGAAAGATTTGTTTGAATGTGAAAGAAAAATTTATGAAAATGAGATTTATGACAAAGCTGAGTTGACATGATAAAAATCTTATGGTGCATGACACAAACCTATTTTTAAGTTTGTTTTGACTTGGATGCTCTAACAACGAATGAAATCTGGCTTAGTGTATGTCAGTGCAATTTTTATGACACAAACGAAATCTATTCAACATTGTCGGCGGCTGGTGGTGTCCCATGTTCTCCACGCGCCTAGACACACACCCTTGATGTTCTGTCTTCGTATTAGCTTTTTGACCGTGAACGTTTAATTTGTTATATTGATTGTTGCACATTTTTGGATTCCAGCAAAATGGGATGATAAAGATGTTGAAGAGATTCTCAGCAGCATACCTCCTAGGCGATCGGAATGAGGGCGAAGGAAATGTGGCAGATAAGTCGTGGAGGGAGAAGGGAATGAGTCGGAGAATGAAAATCACTCGTGAAGGGCGAAGGGGGTGAAATTCTGTGTGGTGTGTTTGGCGAGGGCGACTAATCTTGAGGATTGGCGCATAACAGTAAGCAATGAGGTCAAAGGATCGATGCACATAGCTGGAGGTGGCGGAGATAACGTATCGGGATTGAGGCCGAGGGGAAGTTGTTCGCAAAAGGAGCAAATATGAAGCAGGTGATTATGATGTGCGTCCATTTATCTTCATGACAATGGTTAAAGGTGTTTAATTTTGTTTAACATAGTTAAAATTCCGTTCAAAATTAACGGTTTGTTATTTATTGGGTAATCATGATAGTTCGGATCGTAATTTGGTATGAATTGGTAAATTCAGACCCTTTTAGACTTTTTTCCTGAAAAAACTATAAACATTGACAATGCCACTTTAACTAAGAATTATTCTAGCTAACAATGAACTAAAGCTGGCTAATTATGCATGAGATAATATATAAAATTGCCAAACTTATATTTGAACTATGCTACCTAATAATAAGCTACACTATAAGTCAACAAATTTAACCTAAGTCTTAGAATTATGCATGAGAATTGTAAAACTATGCTACCTAACTTAGTTAAACTTGCACTTTGAAGATTCTCAATCATATGTCTCGGACGGTTTGCCATGTGCATGAGGATGTCCCTCATGAAATGCATGACGAAGCCTCCACACCATAGTGCCCCAGTAGGCTGCACGACATCTACATGTGAGCGATATATCAGTTAGAAGATCCATAACATATCATTCCATATTAAAAAATTGATGAGCAGTTCAAGATAAACATTGTAATTACCTGATGAACCTGCCGGTTTGTTTGTTCTGACGCATCTGAATCCATACGCCCCTTCTGTCTATGCTTGCACATAGCGCTACACATGCAACGACCTATTGAATTGTTAAGTATCTAACATATTTTATGAACAATGATGGAAGACGTGGTTCGTCTTCGGGTACACGACTTTCAGGCACCAATGCTAACTAACAAGATATTGTAACAATAATAGATCAATGTGATTCAGAGGCACATATTGAAACGAACGAAAATAATCAATTTACCTATAATGAATAATAAAATATTGATTATTTAATGCTATTATATGGGATGAAATAGTATATGTCCTCCTCGGACCCTGATATGATTATCCTATTTGTCAGGTAAGTTTTTTTTTGTCACCACCGGAATTTCATTTATATGAGTGTGACTTACATAAGGTTAATGAAGTCCACACGAAATGGGTTCAGAGGGGCACTCAATTTATTTATGTCAACAAGCCACCCTCGAACAAGTGATTAGTATATGGAAACTAGACGCTTCATAAACTAAATACATAAATTGATTAGGTAGCTATTTAAATTCAATAACTCATGCTTACCGTGATGTTGTTTGCGCTACATGTGCTCAGCTCAAGTAACTAATTATTGTCTTGCTTCCCATACATGACAAGAATATCCTCCCATATGATCTCAGCCCCCACATGAATATATATCTAAGTCTCCGGTGTAGACTGCTCTGCAGCAAAGTAACTCTAGATTTTTAGTTAGGAATCTGAGACCAATTTTAAAGGATGACTCCCACTGTGTTCAATTGCCCTAGTGAGTGATACAACCAGTTGTACTTAGAAATGAATTCTAAAATTTATGACTTGTCATTTAAACTAGTTTAAATTATAAAATTACCTATATGTCGAAAGAACATAGTCCCTTTCAGCCATGCTATGAAGATCCACTCTTTGTGTGTCTGGTATACCATGAACAAACTATCTGGCCATGTCTAGCACAAGCAGAGCTGATTCCTGGTTGATAACCATGTCGACTGCAATCTTTACGTGCAAATTCGAGAGCATGCCATGTTAAGATAGTGGCCCAAAAACATCTTTCTAATCACTACCACATCATGGTATTCATCAGGGGTGATACCTCTAAGCACCATGAGTAGGCATTTCTTCCCGATTTTGTTTTATTGTTAGAACATGTGTTTAAACTAAGAACATGAAACAAAATTTAAATGCAATCTTACCTTTAGGGCCTCATCAAACAGATCCCCAGTGGATCCACTTCCCTCATGACTGGCACTAGGCCCCTTGTATGAGTTAAGTGCGACGCAGTCGCCGAAAGACTCATAATTCATAATTAGACAACTTGTGTTGCCGTTGTTCCTCAGAGTCGCTGAGATGGACCATACCGTGACTTAGCGTATGGTTGCATGTCATGCTTGACACATACTTTTAGCCCCTTTTGTTTTTTTTCCAAAGTACTTTGAAGGAGTGTAGACGTGCTCTTTGTTGCGCACTCAACCTAGGTAATCTGGCAAAAGATTTGCCTCCACCAAAATATCTTTTTTCCAGCAGGGTGGAGGAGCTCTTGCATTTGTTGACTCTTTAGTTCGTGTTGCCTTGGTTAGAAACACACATAATTTCATATGTAAGCAACCCATCTTGCAAAATAATTGAAGTTAGAAAAACTTACAATCTTCTTTGCTACTCTGTCGACATCCAGAGTTGTGTAGGACTTTGTCAAATTTCTCCATCGTGCATGCCCTCATATGTAAGCCCTATCCACTAGGGGTGTAAATTCGGTTATTAACCGACCAAATAGGAAATCCGGTTAACCGAACCGATTAACCGACTGAAAAACCATTAACTGTTAACTGAACCGAATTTTCGGTTAATTTAACCGATTAACCGAATAACTCAAAACTCGGTTAAATTAACCGAATTTTTAACCGAATTCTCAAATAATTAAGAAAATAAAATACCCTCCTGCTGCTGCCTGCTGTTGGAAATTTTTACATCTAAAATTTAAAATAAATTTACAACATATCAACAGTGATGAAATTAGACAACTAATATTCTGATGTTTCAAAAAAGTTGGATTTCAGTTTGTCACTACTCTTGGAATAAGCCAAGAACTTGTAAATTGCAGAACATTTCAGATTAAAATAGACATGCTAGCATATTTTCAGCTCATGTAAATAATCTAACATACTAGAACCATAATGAAGGTAATATTAACACACTACTCAGTACTAAGCTGCTCCACAAAGTTCTGGAGTGAGTCTATTTGTTAAGACAAAAACCATAACACCTTATCATATCAAACTGAGACACATTAGATAAAATCAACAAGCTGCCCAATCATCTATTTATGAATGATTGGTAGCCCCAGCGGCCCCGGTTGGAGCCTTTTTGAATCCTTCTTCCTCACATACAAATAAGGAATGACACAAAGACAAGAGCAAGAGCAATGAAACATGCTGCAAGGCTCATCTCGAAATGGGGTGAAATAAATCAAATGAATGCTTGGATGCTTCAACTTTATAGCGAGGAGATACAACATTTTTCGAAGCTGACGTCCTGCAGATGCTGCTTCTACCTAAGTCTATCCAACAAATATGATGTAGCATTAAATTTTTGGTGTCTATGAACCAAGCAAAGCAAATCAAATTTGAAAGATAGCACTCTAGAGACGCGAGCTAGAGAGGCGCTCACCGTGGCTCGGATCCGACGATCCTTGGCGGTTGCGGTCGGCCGGAGCGTTGCTTGGCTGGGGAGACGCGGTTCTGTGGTTCACGCTATTTAAACCCACGTCGTGTGACATAAGCTGCGCCGCCGACGGTCTTCGCTTTGGATCCAGCAGCAACGGGAGCAAACCCCAACACAAATCTTTGTATTGGTTGAATTCATGAATTCACCGTTGCTGCTACTTATCCCTGAGGCTCAGCAAACCCCAATATACCGTTGACGACGACGTGGTTGCAGGCTCAGGAAAAGCTGAGGCTGCTGGCGGATGGTGAAGGCAATTCAGACGGGCAGGGAAACCCCCCTCCCACGACGGCCATTTTCTTCGATTCCGGCGGCCCGCGAAGCACAGATCTGGCGACGTGCTGATCCAATTCAGTCAGGACTGATTTTGCGGGAAAGATCGATGAAGCGGCAGCGAACTTCCACCGCCGACGGATCCAGATCCACGACCGACCTGGGCCAAATTCCCGTTTCCTCTCATCTTCGAATCACTGGTCAAGCAAGCCACATGTGCATTCAATCCCGCCGAGTAACCTGAGCAGCAGGGTGCAGCCAGCCAGACGACCGACAGTCCAAAATCCTTCCGTCAGAATTGTCAAGGGCAGTGGAATTTTTGGGAACAAAAGGGGACTCAAACCGGTAGTGGGAATTACATCAAATGGAAGAGGGCCGCTGGTTTGGGGCAGTGATCAGGACAAGAAGGAGGGTCCATTTCGTATGGAAATGCAAGAAAATGTACAGCCAGCTAAATCGTATGCGAGAGTGGTGGCTGAACCTAGGGTCTCAAGACCTTTTTTCCCGGACGTACCTTTGGAAAGCAGACAGGTCCAGATGAAGGATGGCGCTTCTCTAATCGTGTTTGCAGAAAAAGAATTGAATTTGGCACTCAAAGAAATGGAATATGCATTGATAATCAAATTCTCACCATCAAGACCGAGAATTGGGGAGATTTCGGAACACATTCAACGGTATTGGAAGATGGAGTCATGTCCTTATGTTGGTGCCTTGGATGGGAAACATGCTCTTGTCATTTGTGGATCGGAGAAGGATGCAATAGAAGGGTTGACATGTGAGTCAAGAAGGATGGGCACAATTCTTTTCCGCATCTTCAGATGGTCGCCGGATTTCTCTCTGACAGCAGAGCCAACCTCGGCTGCAGTGTGGGTACGACTTCATGGCCTTGACCCGTTTTTCTTCAGATCAAGCTTCTTGAAGGAAATCTGTCGAGGTTTTGGGAGATTCTTGAAGGTGGATGCACAGACGCTCTCGCTGGCGAATCCGGCCATGGCGAGAGTGTGTGTAGAAGTGGACATGGCTCGACCTTTGGTGCAAGGTATCTGGGTAGGCTCTGAGACTCGTCAGAAGTGGGTGGAGGTGGATTATGAGGGGTGCTTGAAATTCTGTGGAAGGTGCAAGCGACATGGGCATACTCGAGCGGAATGTCGTAAGTCTCAGAAGGATCGTAACCCTCAGCCTGAAAAATCTAACCAGATAGGAGCAAATAGTGGGGAACCGCGAGATGATGGCCAGGAGGGAAATGAACCAAAGGAGGGGCGGTGGATTGTGGTCCAAAAGAAGAAGAAAAAGGGTATCCAATCGGGAAAACATTAGCATCCTAGGAAAGGGGAGGAGAGGGAAGGAATTTACTCAGGCAGCAAAGATGATTTGAGGGCTCAGAACTTGATTCAAAATTGCCAAAAAGTGGTTTCTGATAAGGGAAGACCATCAAAACCGCATTTCCATGGTGTGATAACTGAGGCCATACAGGCAAATGGGACCGCCACGAAGCAGGCAGGAACTGATGCATGTAGTAGTAGTCAGGAGGGGTTCGAGTTTGGGCCACTGATGGAGCAGCCGACTGGACCGCGTATCCCTGTATATAATTTGGCTATTCAATCATCTTTCCTCCGTCAGATGCAGGATAGCATTGAGGATTGCGTGAACCGGATATTTGAACACGAGAAACAGCGAGCCCAGAGGACCATGTACTGGCGCATGTTATCAACGGATGACTCGGATATCGGTCGCTCGTCTGGAGTGGCCAATCTAGTTCATATTGAAGAGGTAACTGATGAACCTCTTCAGCTGAGTCTCAGACCAAATCGGGGTGATGAATTAGAAAGCCCGACGGAGCGGGTGGATCGCCTAAGGCGTGAGCGAGATCAATGTAGGCGCACCACTAGGAGCGCTACCAAACCCACATACTCTCATACATCCTAATGATGAAGGCTCTTTGTTGGAATGCGCGGGGAGTATGTAATAGAGGTACGCGGGATCACCTCAAATTTCTGATTTCTAATCATTGTCCATCTCTCGTTTGTATTCTAGAGCCGAAGGCCGTGGAGTCTAGACTTGTTAAGCTTCGAAGGTCGGTGGGTTTCTCTAGATCGTTTAACAATCACTCTGTTAATCATCATATTTGGATCATGTGGAAAGATTCGATTCAGGTATCCTTTGTGGATATTTCTGATCAGCATATAATTGTTGAAGTGGAGCTGGGCACTAGAGGCCTTAAAGTCTATTGCACATTTGTATATGCACTATGCTCCCGACATGCCAGAGCTCGTTTGTGGCAGTACCTTGCAACGGCTGACTACTCTGGAGCCCCGTGGTTACTGATGGGAGATTTTAATGTCATAACTGACTGGTCTGAGAAAAGGGGAGGTAGGCGCAGGGATGATGGCAGTATGCAAGATTTTAATGAATTTATCAGTAACGGGGGCTTGGTGGATATTGGGAGTCTAGGTAAAGCTTTCACTTGGTGCAACAATCAACAGGGCTGGAATAGAATCTATAAGAGACTGGACCGGGTACTTCTTAACGGTCCGGCAGTTTCAATTCTTCCGGAGTTGTCAGTTCGACATGGGGATCGCTTTCAGTCGGACCACTGCCCTTTGATTATTGAGTGGCGACGCCGACTGGATCGGATGTCATTTTTTTCCTTTCATGCCATGTGGATCGGGCATAGTGACTTCATGCGGGTGGTGACTGAATCGTGGATTTCTGGGCGCCATGCAAACCCTATGAAGGGTTTTATGGACAATCTAAAGGACCTTCGATGTGCTCTTCGGACTTGGAATTGGCAGATTTTTGGGGACCTTGACAGACAGATCGAGCAGTGCCAGAAAGAAGTTGATGAAGCTGATTCAGAGCTGACTGATCAGTGGTCTTATCAGGGTGAAGATCGATTAAAACGTGGCCAAGCTGAGCTGGAGACAAAGCTCCGGGCGAAATTTCAACTTTTAGAGGAGAAAAGTAATTTGGCTTGGTTAAAGGATGGAGACCGGAATTCAGCGATCTTTCATACTGCTATGAAAGTGACACGAGCGCAGTCTAGGGTTAATATCCAGCTCCCAGATGGGTCCTGGTCGGAAGACAGAGACAAGATCGGTCCGGCGGCAGCCTCCGTTTTCGAATCCCTTCTAGGGCCGTCTGTTGGTTCTCCCCAGTCTGAGGTGTTGGATGATATACCGTCCATGATATCTCTAGAGGAAAACAGTAGTCTAATCAAACCCCCGTCGATGGAAGAGCTAAAGGAGGTGGTTTGGAGTATAGTTGTGACAAGTGCGCCAGGTCCGGATGGTTTCACTAGTTTATTCTATAGACACTGCTGGGACCTCATTAGTTCTGACCTATTGGAGGCCGTTTGCTGGTTTTTTAAACCAGGAAATTACCTCCCAACGGCTGTGACGGCCACCCATCTCACGCTCATCCCTAAATCCAAGAACCCAAGAGATTTGGGCGACCTTCGGCCTATTAGTCTGTGTAATGTAATCCATAAAATCATATCCAAGCTTCTCAACACCAGACTTCGTCCTATGCTCCCCCGCCTAGTTGGTCCCGAGCAAGCAGCCTTTGTTGAAGGCAGAAATATTCATGAAAATATTGTGCTTGGCCACGAATTGTGTCGTGACATTAACAGGAAAGTCTGGGGAGGGAATATTATGCTGAAGCTAGACATGTCAAAGGCTTATGATCGTCTTTCGTG
>NQLW01000032.1:4057116-4082340 GCA_002312845.1 Kalanchoe fedtschenkoi | reverse complement strand
GGTCGTGCGTCTATGTGTACCGAAAGATCTTGAAAGAGTTAGATGGCGTGCGGATTGTACATGTGTTTCGTGAGGCAAATCATGTAGCTGACAGGCTTGCCAGTTTTGCCCTGGATGTGGGTCCGCTAGTGGGAGTCTCTTCTCAGTTGTTCTCCTCAGAGGTGCGCACAGCTATTCGTAGGGATGGTCTTCGTTTTGGGTCCTTTAGGCGTGTGTAGAGGAGTTATTTTCTTTCCTGTTTTATTGGTGGGCGGATCGGGTAGACTGGGTGCCATCCCTCCACCCGAACACCACTAACCCTTTTCCTGTATTTCAAACATCCATATAAAAAAAAAATGATGTAGCATTGCTTGTGGTCCTACAAAATGGGTGTCAACCCCTATTACAAAAATATAAATTATGAGTTATACGTGAGTTGCTGGCGGGGGATATATATGTTAAAGTTAAAGATCCTTTGAAACCGGAATCGTTGAGAGCTATGCATAAGATTCTGTCTCTATCAGGACACATTGACAATACCTCAAACTCTGTTTGTTTATTGCTTCATTGATTAATACCAAGAGCAATTTGTCAACTGTAACTCTTCGACCTCTATCCACCATCTCAAATAATCTTCCTCAGCATCTTCGACAGCCGCAGCCTCAGCAACAACCGCATCCACATCAGCAGTCTCAGCCTCAGCGCAGCCGCAACCACAACCACAACCATAATCAAACGACACCAAACTTAACCCTAGACGAGTTGAATCACTTACCGGTACCACAGACAAGGCGCGGGAGGTGACATGGGCGAATCGGGCGACTGTTCGATGGGTCAGGAGGCGAGGTAAGGCGACAGGGCGACGATTGCGCGATTGACAGCGTCGGGGCGACGCGGTTCGTCCGCTGCGGCGACGGGGCTGAGACTTCGGGCGACTCGCTTGTTGGCTCTCGGCTGAAGGGAATTGCCCTGTTACCCTAGATCGTAGATCGAATGGAGGAGAAAAATTTGCAAGTATAAGGGAGAAGATCAGATCGAAACGACATTCCTTAACAAAGGAAACGAAAATATTTAATTCGGTTAATCGGTTAACCGGTTAACCGAATCTGAAAAAACAATTACCCGTTTACCGAACCGAATGTACCGGTTAACCGAACCGAATTTATTGGTTAACCGAATTCGGTTAACCGCGGTTAATTTTCACGGTTAATTTTGTTCGGTTAACGGTTTTAACCGTATAGTGAATACCCCTACTATCCACTATAAAAAATAATTGTTTTGCGGCTAAAAATGACTTGATCGAAAAATGACTTAATGTTTTTTGGGATTTTTTTCCGGCCAAGTGCCTACCACGTACCTGTTAGTTTTAGTGTTTTGAAAAAAGAAAAAACACATTACATCCAGGTAGCAACCCAACAAAGATGATATTTTTGGGACAACTTTGCGGCCATTTTCGGGTACAATACATATTTGCAGGGGCAGACCTATAAGCATCAATAAGTGGTCAGAAAATTGGCCGGAAATGTACAAAATTTTCATCAATTTTCCTGTCATTTTAAGTTGGCCACAAATGCTGCAGGAAATGTTTTTATTTTTTGGCCAGTTTCCGACCAACTTAAGGTGGCCGCAAGTTTATCACAATATTGAAACAATAATCACGCAAAGCCTTCTTCTTACTTCCCCTTCTCCCTCTCCGGCTTGCCTCTCTGTCGCCACCCGCACCGACCCGCCGTCCGCTACTCTCGTGCCTCCCTCTGCTACACCGATCCGTCCAGCTGCAACCCACGCGATTCCGCGTAGGCAAGCCCAAGGCACAACTCTAATTTCTCGCCCAACCTCCACTCTAATATGAAATTAAACCTTCTTTGACAATATTTCAGGCAGATTCGAGTTACAAGGTATAAATTTGGTATATGAGTATTTTAGGTAGTTTTATCACTAATTTTGTGAGATAAATTTTTAGGATATTTTTGAGGTGAGTGTTGTATGACATCTTTTAGTATTTAAGATTTTTATGACATCTTAATAACACATTTTCTAAGTGTTTACATGGTTGATTGATAGTTGTGCAAGTTGTGGTAAGGTTGGTGTGATTGTGAAATGATATACAAATTAATTTGGTTTTGTTATTAGAATTTTGTATTCTAGAAGGAGGATGAGATTTTATTTTGGACGAAAATGGATTTGATCACCAGTGTGGGAGAGCCATTTGAATGGATTTACTGCTGTTAGTACACTATTTGTTAACTTGTTTTTATTTTTTGGAGTGTTGTTGTTTTGAAACTAAGGTTTGTTATAAGTCACAAACCCAAATTTGGAACTTTTTTGAGTTCTAGAAATGCTAAGTGTGGAATTATCACATCTAAAATATGTGTAAAACTTGTCCGACTAGTGGCAAATTTAAAGTAATATATTGTAGACGTTTTGTGCCAAATATGTAAGTATTGATTTTGAGGCAAATTTGGCATTTAAACTACATAAACATGAATGCCTCCACACCATGATATCAGTGCTGTTCTTGATCAGGTAGCTCAATCACTTGGTTCATCCCTAGAAATCCTTTCTCCGTGAGTACTATTTTAAAGTTTCTTCAGCCTCATTTTCCAAAATCTCCTTGATTCTCTCTGGTGCAGAACAAGCTTTCAATTCCCAAACATTGTTTTATCTTATGGCAGAGTTGTCACTCCAAACTCTCCACAATGCTCAAACTCCAGTGATTAGGTATGGTCACTGACTCTACCTACTAATTTTGTTCAGCATCTCATGAATATCAAGACCACTTGTTTTTCCACTGTCCTTACACTGCTAATCTTTTCTCTGAAGTTCTGAATTTGTGTAACTTTCTGGACTCCACAAGTTTCTCATCCTGGACAGATCTTATCTCTTGGTCCTCATCTTACAAATTCCAGTCTAGAGTTTTAAAGAATGTCATATACTTATACGTTGCCTGTTGCTATTACAACATTTTGAAGTATAGGAATGATAACATTTTCAGGAACATCCCATTCAATAGAGGAAAAATTCTTTCAGTAATCAAATTGGAGTGCACCATGAAGCTATCTTGCATCTCTTCCATTAGTTACTCAAGATTTAACAGAGATTGGTCTGATAAAATGCATCTTACACATCTCTTACAGTAGGAAGGTTTTAGCCTAGGTCTTTCTTCTTGTATTCTTTCATTCATTTTCATTTTGAGCTAAATTTTAGCTCCCTGTACATTCCCCCTTTTATATATTTATACAAGAGCCCCTTTTTCAAAAAAGACCTACATAAACATGAAAGTTGGGCTACTTTTGAGGTTTTAATTAATGTCAAAAATGAATTTAAACCTCAAAAATCACATTGCATACATGTAAGTGTTGATTTTAAGGCAAATTTTGCATTTAAACTACATAAAAACAAAAGTTGGGCTACTTTTGAGATTTTAGTGCCAAACTTAGATTTAAACCTCAAAAACCACATTATAAATATGTAAGTGTTGGTTTTAGGCTAATCTTGGGATACAAACTACATAAACATGAAAGCTGGGCTATTTTTGAGGTTACAGTGCCAAACTTGGATTTAAACTTCAAAAATCACATTACAACATATGTAAGTGTTGATTTTAGGCCAAACTTGGCATTTAAACTACATAAATATGAAAATTGAGCTATTTTTTAGGTTAGTGCCGAACTTAGATTTAAACCTCAGAAACCACATTATAAATATGTAACTATTGATTTTATGTTAGAGGTTTGGGCTATTATTGGTGTTTTGGGCATTTAAACTACATATACATGTAAGAGGTTTTGAACTATTGTTGATAGTTTTGTGCCAACGTTGGATATAGTTATAAATTACATAAACAATACTCACATGTTTGCTATTGTCTCCGTCTTCTTTCTTACAAATTTGTATGTGCATTAGTCACACATTCAACCCATATTAATGAGTTAAAGACAAGTAGTGTAGTTATAAATTTTGTATGTGTCTTGTTCGAACATGTGTAAATTTATTGTAATTATTGGATTGTTGTGAAGATTAATGTTGTATGTTATTCGTTGTTCTGATGATTGAAATTAATTTATCTTTAACATAAAACTGTTATCTATGAAATAGATTTACTATTTTCCAGAACGGCTTCAGAAGTTGCCAGAAATCTAAACAAAAATTATAATAGTTAAAATTTTTGTCCATACCGCAATGTGACCAGAAAATGGCCACAAAAACTGATAACACGGTGGCCAGAAATTCCCAGAAATGACCGCAAATCGGCCAGAAATTTTTCTCTAATGCAACGTTACCAAAATGGCTGGAAAATGACAGAAATATGAGTCAAACCTGATTGTACGAAAATTGACAGAAGATTTTGACCGAAAACTTACTGAAAAGGCGCTGGAGTATATTGTCGGCATTGCCGTTTTGGCCGTCTCACTTTGACCGGAAAATTGGCCGGAAGTGCACTGGAAACATGTTTTCTGACGATTTTCTGACATTTTTTCCTGCTAAAAGTATGGCAAAAAAACTAAGATTTTTAGGTAATGATCCATGCTGAGGCAATCAACCTCCTCTCATGGTATTTCTTCCTCGATGAGCTGCTCCTTAAACAGACTCTCGACTTTGAATATCCCTCCTGGGTTGTCGTGTGAGAATACACATTCTTCTTTTCTCATGCTCTTTATGCTTGCCCATGCTCTAATATATCGCCTCTAAGCAGATCCGTTTATATTCCTTCCACTCCTTCATAAAATAAGAATAAGCCAACTTGTTTGAACCATCAACATAGGTACTAACTTTGTGAGATTGTGTATAGAGACAAACCTCTAGCCTAATGAAGCCAAACTCATTGAACGGGCTGTCACCCTCCTTTTAGTGGACTGGAAACTCTCTCCAACCCCTCACCTCCAGAAGAGGCACAAGCTTTCCTGTATTAAGTTCTAGTTCACTTCAGAACTTAGGACCATTGGACAGTTGCGCTTTGCCATCCAACCAAGTCACATGTAGAAGCCCCTAGTAGCCCGAGCCTCAATTATCTTACTTATCTTTGTTTTACCGTGGACCTTCTTCTCTGTATTGCTGTTATCATCTCCTCCCTCACGACCGTTATTCCCCTCTCATCTTTTGTTATTCAACATGGCTTTGCTTGTAAAAAAATTAAAAATGAACTTAGTCGCCCAATAGTAAATGTAATTTTCAAATACTAAAACCCATGACTAACCAAACTGATCTTCAAATAAATCTACTGATCAACATTGAGCATTCACCAAGCTGACAAACCATTCAATCCAAAATTACCAAATCCCTTGAACCCATCTCCAAACAAAAATAAACTTTAATAGTATCCTTTCCTTGCTCAATTGTCTGCAAACACCAAAACTTGGCAAACACAAACATAACAATGCTACCAAACCATGTAAGTAAAAGCTTAATGAAGCCAAGGCTAGTGAACTTGGCAAACACAAATATAACACTGAAACACTAGCTACCCAAATCCTAGCTATTGAATGAGAATAATTATCGATGATTGAAACTTTTAAAGCTTGGCGCTTGCCGAACAAAAGAATAATGAGCGAAACTTGGCGGTTACACACTTATCGAAAATTTTGGAGAAGAGGAACTAAGATTTGAAGAGACTATTTCTGGATTAAAATTTAAATACAGTAAGAATACTTTAGACAGTGCATATGGTTAAAAAGCGTCGTTTGAAGTTAACCTTGACAAACACAATGCAATTTTTGTCAAAGATTGGATGACGCTTATGTGCGATAAGCTCCATCTAAAGTAATAATGTGTCGATTAAGATGTGGTGATTCTTGATACTTCAGATGAGGCTAATTAGTGATAAGCGTTGTCTAACACAGAGCTATTAAAACTGGATCAGCTGGTTCCATTGGTTGGGCTGGGAACCAGACCAAATACCAGTTCAATTTCCGATTGTACTTAGCCAAATCATTATAAAGAAAGGGTTATTTGAACATAAATTGCATCTTACCTACATGAAATATGGAATATTTTACAAAAATGTCATCAATGACTCGAACCAAGTTGTCACAATTACAAAGGAGCATTTCTACGAGCAAGTCACCTAATCTTTTTATTTACATGTTTATTTTGGTATGTAACATTTCATAAATTGTAATTTTTATAAGTGGACTGGCAGTAGAACCGGTTTACATCGTCGGTTCAACAAGAAAACTTAGGAACCAGATCTCTGACTAGTCCGGCCTCTAGTCCGATTCTTATAACTATGGTTTAAAGTTATGATATTTTAGATGACACTTTTGTTTCCTAAGCGCCTTCTCAAGTATTAAGATTTTAAACAATGCTTATGGAAAAAATTGCCATCTAATATAGTATCCCTTTCTATTCAATAAATGTATTTATATCTGTTACAAGACAGATGAACCATTTTTACCCACTCACTTTGAACATGGACTTCACATCCATTGCACCAGGTTCGAATCCTAGGGCAATCATAATTTTTAAACAATGGCATTCCAAAGAAGTTACTTCTTAGATTAGTCAAGTTTGTATGGACAAAGGTATCATTTAACTTGTCAATTTATTGTATAATTAGAAATGATATGATAAATTAAAACACAAATATGAATAACTCATAAAAAATTAGATTCATATAAAGTATCACTGTGAAAATCATACATTTCATGACACCCATATACCCTCATTATCGTCAATCCATCGAAAGATGTCAATAAGCTCATCTCGCACGTCATCTGAATTTTGGGACCCTGTGGACCAATGATGTGATGTCATAATCACTCTCCACTATATCGTATTCCTCCTCATCTGGGGTGTGCCTTTCTTATCTGGCATGACTATATTGCAGCTTAGGTCAACCACGTAGACTACATGTCTTGCTTGCTCGACCAAGATAAAAATCATTTTTGTATCCCCCGACCAACTTGAATCTAAACTCGTCATCCCGAACGTATATAGACTTACCAATATTTAAACAAAAAAAAGTACATGTGGCTGTAACCAAGCTCCTAATCTCCTAGATAATTTCTTAATAAGCTTGCTCATCATGTGAAGATGACATCACCCTATTATTCTGCATCACACCCTTCTCATCCTCTTCTTTAGTATATAAACTATAACCGTTCATATCATACCCACGATAACGAAGCATGGAGTTCATAGACCCTCTAAGCAGCCGTTGTATCCATTCATCAGCAGTTCCCTCTCCAACACTAAGCTCTTCAACAGTCTTTTATTTGAACTAATTCTCAAAAATTCTTTTGTAATCCGACTAAATCCACTGTTCATCGTTCCCCCTTAGTATTTTCGTAGCGACTACATGTGACTCTCCACGTGCGGTGACATTAGATCTAGATTATGCAGAACATAATAATGAGCTAAATCAATATCATTTTGTGGGGCTGCGTAACCTCCATATCAATGCTGCCACAACCGCGTGTGTTCCTTAAAAGACGAGGTGTAGACAAATAAATAGGCTCATTGTTTCTCAAATTCTCTGAGATATATCCCTCAACCATATAACCCACGAGCCTGTACCGATTATGAACATATCCTTTAAGTGTCTTCATGTAGTGCTCAAACGAATACATCCACTTCAAGTAAGATGGACCACATTTCCTGATTTCTCTAACGATCTGAACAAGCAGACGAACACGATGTCAAAAAAATAGGCGAAAAATGCGTCTTTATCTCGCACAGCGTAACCATTATGTGATTCTCTAGTCAATCGAGCATCTTCTGACTAACAACTTTACTGCAAAGGCTACGAAAAAGTGAACATAATTTTTTAATTATAAACCAGACTTTTTTGGATCACTCCTCAAAAGGCAATGAGAACTAAATGAGAACGTGATAATCTTATGACTTCATGCCCATAATATTTGAGTATTTAATCGACACTAAATTATGATAGTTGGACAAATAGTCGTAAGGTACCTTGATATTAAGTAAGCATTTGTAGAAATCTTTTGGGTGCCATAGATTATCGTCGTCGATCCGTTTAACAAAATGTCACAAAACAACTGAGTCTCCTTAGCGTTGGGAAACATTTGACTGAATCTCAGTTTAACCGGAAGATACCACATCTTCTTTGCAGGCCCGCTATGAAATTTCTTGCCCTTCATAATCTGTTGCTTATACCTTAAAGCACTACATTCGGAGTACGGTCCTTCGTACAAAACATAATAGTTCGGACAAACGTGATTCTTTTTATACTCGATTCCCATTGAACATACTATATTCTTGGAGTCAGAGGTACACTTAGGGAGCAAATTAAACTTAGACAACATATCACTGAGTAAAGATAAAAGACTCGAGAATGATGTATCGGTCCATCTGAATGTAGCATTAATGTTATACAATTTCAGAATGACTGATAATTTTGTGAAGTGTGAGCTACCCATAAAAAGAGGCGTATTAAAATCATTTCTCACAGCGTCAAATATTTTTGTCTTCATCGTT
This sequence comes from Kalanchoe fedtschenkoi, assembly GCA_002312845.1. Taxonomy (NCBI): domain Eukaryota; kingdom Viridiplantae; phylum Streptophyta; class Magnoliopsida; order Saxifragales; family Crassulaceae; genus Kalanchoe; species Kalanchoe fedtschenkoi. The sequence continues at coordinate 4,073,922 of NQLW01000032.1, read as the reverse complement.
GTTTCGCATATGATCTTCAAATATCCCATTTAAATCATCATTCTCATAGTCATCATCTTATTGCGACTATTTGGCCTGATGCGTGCTAGCTTCACCTTTTTCTTTTTTTTTTTCTTTTTTTTTTTTTTTTTCTTCTTTTTTTAAAGGGGATCAACAGTGGTTCCCCACTTACCCCCTTGGGGATTCGAACTCGAGAGCTTAACCCCTCTCAAGTGAGGTGCTCCCCAACTGAGCTACCTCTCATCCCTTAGCTTCACCTTTTTCAAAGGATTAGTCATGCAAATATGAACCCTTGTACGATGCATCAATACCATAATGTCTAGATTCTGCTTCAACTCAGTCAACAAAATTAAATTATTATTATTTCAATTCATACAGGGACATAAAACATTTTATAATGATTTCTCATATGTAAAAGTTTAAACAAAATCACTCAACTCACTAATTCCAGCAACGTACTCGGTACTAAGCCGATTACACATCATCTCGTCATGATTCATTTTAAATAATAAATTAATATACACGGTTGCAATAGTCATAAGGTTGGATATAAAAAGAATGGTAAATATTAGCAGTGAAAACTCAGTATTAGTTCGACAAGGGGTTATAAGAGTATCACTTGATTTAGGGTTCTTAGATGTTGTTCATACAATCAAAGGCATTATCAGAATAAACAAGCAAAGTAGAATTGAAGAATGAGAAATTGATAGAGTAGATGAATACCTACACAACATCCAATAATGTAAACAATAACTTGAAATTATAGTTGATAAAAATGTTGAATTATGTGAATATACCAGCACTAATGTATCAGAACTTATCATAACTTCGCATTTAAGCGTATTTGAGTGAGATTATCATTATGATGGGTGAAGTCCTCATGTTGCACCATTTTTTTTAAAATAAGTTTTGTACTAAAAAAACATCAGGTTGCAATCAACAAAGAAGATGTGGAAACCATGACGATAAAAAGACGCGAATAAAATTTACGAACCACGATCACTACTTGACATCTTATCAATCTAGGAATTTAAGACTTGTGAGAAAATTGCAACTTGTTGATAATTGTACAAGGGTCAGACAAAGAGAGGAGAAGACAACATTCAACAATTATATTTAGTTATAAGTGACATAAGTCTATCACAACCACCAACGACCTGATATCTTTTGTGTATATATTTTTTTTTGGAGAATCCATATGTTAATGTAAGTGCTCAATTTTATCAGCTGTACTTTAATTCAAGTCATGAAACTAAATCTCTAGATGGGCAATAGTTTTGTAGTAAAGTGCAACATTTGTAGTTTCATTTGCATTTGTAGTTTTTTGAGTGTATAATTTATTTGTTTTTGTTTGTTTGCGCTATTTAGGTGATCTATATATAGATGAAGTATGCTTCACCAATTTGAGTTTTACGAAAATATTAAATCTCTCTTTTACAATTACATGAATTTTGTTCGAAAAAAGTCATATAACATGTCTACATTTACATTTTTAATGCAAAAGTATTGTTATATTAAAGTCGTGCAACATCTACAATGTTTTCATTTGCACAATCAATTTTAATGATTAACTCAATCTTTTTGAATCTTGTAAATAAATATATATTTTTTTAAAAGTTTAAATTAAATGAGAAAATAAAGTAGTAAAATCACAGGACGACATGTGTATTTTCGTAAAACTTTTTGAAAACAAAATCAAGGTTACAGGAATTAAATGGGAAAAGTCAATTTAGAATTCACAAGATAAGAAAACAAAAGTCAGAATTAAGTGGGATTTGATCCCACGCTTTTGAATCTTGTAAATAAATATTTAATTTGTTAATTTTAAATTAAATGAGAAAATAAAGTAGTAAAATCATAGAACGACAGATGTATTTTTGTAAAACTTTTTTAAAACATAGTTTTTTAAAAGTTTAAATCAAACAAGACAATAAAGTATTAAAATCATGGGACGGCAGGTGTATTTTTGTAAAAAAAAATTTAAAAAAATTAAGATTATAGGAATTAAATGGGGAAATAAATTTACAGGATGGAAAAATAAAATAAAATTCAATGATGCTAAGCTAGTTTGCAGTCAATCAAAATAAGATAGTTTTGATGTAAAACAAAAATTATTTTGAAGAAAGAGAAGGCATTTTGAATTTTATTAATATAACTCAATTTTTTAACAGGACTGTGATTTGAATTCTACGCTCTCGCCACTAGTAGTGGAGGTGGCCAGATGACAATCTGTCATCGTTATGTTCTCCAATTTAAATTTTATTAATAATTGGATGCGTAAGTTTTTTTTCTTTTAGAAAAAAAATCCCATGCTCTCTCACGAGAGAGAAGAACCATAGCTTGAGTATGAATTTTTTTTTTTATAATAGATACAATAAACGTAAAGAAAATACACACGCACCAAATCACCATTTAGGAACATTCAATTTAAAATTTCTATTAAATTATAGATTTTAATGAAACAGTGTGACATTATACCAAACGATAGCATCGCCACTTCCAGTAACATCGACCCACTGCGTTTGGGCAATCACGAACCCCTTCGCCATCCGGAACTTACCCGTCCCGGCCACGACGGGCATCTCCCGAGTCAGGTACAAAGCCTGGTTCAGCCCCAATACGCTAAACGAGCTCCCTTCATACTCCCCATCCAAAAACCTGTACGTAATCGCCATTATCAGACCCAAACCCGACTGCGAGGCCGACCCGTATAGCCCCTGCGCCCGACCCACCAGCTTCGATTCCGCGTCGTACCCTTCGGTCAACTTGTCGTCGACCATCACCATCGCGCCGAACAGGTTCCAGGCCTGGCTGCTCGGCTCGGCCACTCGCACCGCTGTTGGGTCCTTCCCGCTGAACGTGTCGTGGAAGTAGAACTGCAGGTTGGTTATGGTGGCGCCGTCACTGGTTTTCACCTTCTTGGCCCATGTGCTCTCCTGACCCGACCCGGAACCCGCTGAGACGAGCAGGCTGATGATGATGATGATGAAAGGCACAGGCAGTGGTGCTTGTTGCGCCATTGGTCTTTGATATGATTCTAGCTGTCTCATCTTTCTGCGTTTATATATTGCGTGCATGTAGGTGGGTTGGTTGGAAGTTTGAATAAGTTGCAGAAGAGAGTGATGTTAGATTTGAAAAGGTTTCATTTTAGGGGTTTAGAATTATGCATATAATGTTGTGTCAGGCTGTTGGTAGGAATATATTCGAAGAAGTCATTGTTCATTGATATGGGAGTGATTAGCCTTCTTGTTGTGTTTATTTTTTATTCTTTATTTTTGTGTGAATGTTGTTTCCAAACATGGATTGTGGGTATGACTGCAAATTCTTACCTTGCTCCGAGAGTAGGTACCCCTATACGACGTCGTTTTATTTGATCTTACACGTGTCTTCATTTTGTATTTTATCAAAACGACGTCGTTTTACTTGAATTTGATCAAAACGGTGTCGTTTTTTGTGTTTAATAATAAAAAAGTGTTAAATCCCTTTCTTTATCAAAAATGCCTCGATATTCATCAGAATTGCTTATATATTCATCAGAATTGCTCATATATTTATCAAATTATTTTATGGTCTTTATTCATTTGTTTTGCTTCTATATTCATTAGAAATGTCGCGATATTCACCAGAATTGCTTATATATTCATCAGAATTGCTTTTATATTTATCAGATTATTTTATTATCTATATTCATTATTTTTGCTTCCATATTCACTAGAATTAATTGGATATTCATCAGAATAGCTTATATATTATTCAGATTATTTTATAGTTTATATTAATTTAATATATTCACCAGAATTGATTGGATATTCAGCAGAATTATTTATATATTCATCAAAATTGCTCATATATTTATGAGATTATTTTATGGTCTATATTCATTACTTCTGCTTCCATATTCATCAGAAATGCCTCGATATTCACCAAAATTGTTTATATATTCATCAGAATTGCTCATATATTTATCAGATTATTTTATGATCTATATTCATTAGTTTTATTTCCATATTCACCAGAATTAATTGGATATTCATCAGAATTGCTTATATATTATTCAAATTATTTTATAGTCTATATTAATTTAATATTAACGAGATTATTCACCAGAATTGATAGGATATTCACCAGAATTGATTGGGTATTAATCAGAATTGCTCCTATATTTATTTGATTATTTAATGGTCTATATTCGTTATTTTGCTTCCATATTTATTAGAAATGTCTCGATATTCACCAAAATTGCTTATATATTCATCAGAATTGCTTATATATTTATTAGATTATTTTATGGTCTATATACACTAGGTTTGCTTCCATATTCATCGGAAATGCCTCGATATTCATCAGAATTGCTTATATATTATTCAGATTATTTTATGATCTATATTAATTTAATATTAACCAGACTATTTACCAGATTTGATTGGATATTTACCAGAATTGCTTATTTATTCATCAAAATTGCTCCTATATTTATCATATTATTTTATGATCTCTATTCATTAGTTTTGCTTTCATATTCATTAGAAATGCCTCGATATTCTTTAGAATTACTTATATATTCATCAGAATTGCTTCCATATCAAACTAATATCAAACACACAAAAATGATGCCGTTTTAATCTGGCGTGAAGGAAACAAAAAAACAACGCCGTTTTAACCAAATTCAAAACAGCATTGTTTGAGGGAGTCGATGCTCCCGGAGCATGGAAGAGTGATTGGGGACTGGAGGAGGGAATTTATTAGGTGTTAGGAAGCTGGTGGTTTTCTGTTTTGCCGGATTCTTCAGACCCACAAGAAACCTGAATCAGTTTAGGTTCTGGGTATCTGAGCCCTCGCAATGCGATTTCTTTCAGGGAAATCTTTCGTGTTGATTGTGGCTAGTACAGTTATGGCTGGGAAGTCTCCAACAGAACATCCGGCCAGCTTCTAGGATCCAATTTTCTTTGCAATACCGAAAGGTAAGTCATAACACAAGAAAGAACATGGGTTTGGGCCCACCATTTGTTGGGTTAAACATACCATTAGCATTTTGGAAACAAATGAAGTTGCTGAATTGTTTTTTATTAAATTGTTGGAAATGATTAATTCTAATCTTATTGTAAATAATAATTCTAATGGTTTATGATTCGTGTTTATTATCAAAAGAAAAATTCTAAAAAAGTTTCAAACTATCCTCATTCTCCACACCGTAATTTTATTTTCATAATTTTGATAATACATTATTTCCAACCAACCCACCCACCGTTATCAAAATTAAATAATACATTGTTTTCTTTTTCTATTCAACCCTCAAAAATACTGTGCCAAACATAGGCGGATGCACTGTGGGGGCAAAGGAGGCAGCCGCCCCCGAATCTCACCTAAAATTCTTCTGACTAGTGTAAAAAAAAAATTTATATATATAAAAAATAAATTTATATGTATAATTTCAAAGAAATTTTTAATTTTGCCCCCCCAAATTCAATCCAAATCTTTTATTATGTAATTTTACCCCCTCAAAAAAAATTTTCTAGCTCCGCCACTGGTGCCAAATACCCATTAATTCAATCCACATTCCAATTCGCCTCCTCCATGGGTAGCGTCTGCCTCTCCAACCCCCCAACAACCAACGCATCCGCAATCCCAAAATCTCTCACACACATCGTCATACCATACAAGCAACAAACCATCAAACTCCTCAAATGAAGCCAAAATCCCACACCCAGTGGCCATGGGTCGGCAGCCCTCATAATTTCATATAAACTACTTATTTCTATGTAAAATAAAAAATAAAAAAAATTTATATCTATAAAAATAAATATATATACTTAATTTCAACTAAATTTTTTATTTCGACTCCTAAATTTCATCAAAATTTTGATTAGGTAATTTTACCTCCCGAAAAATAAATTCTATTTTCGCCACTCCTTCACAGACTTATCATCGAGCCATTGTGATCCAACAATTATCATACTTTTTTCCGTCACAGCTGAGTACTTCATAATCATGCTCTGGTAGGATCAGCGTGGAGGTCGGTTCCCTCCCGTTAAAGATCCTCACCACGCAGTCTTCAGAAGTCGGTCGACACGTACATGTCAGCGTGCCTAGGGTTCCACGTCACCGCGTAAACATAATAGGTGCGCTCCTTGAAAATCCTGATGTTAGTCGGCCGATTCAGAGTCCAGAGCTTCACCGAGTCGTCTCACGAAACAGTGACGAATGAGTCACTTCTGTAGTCCATGCCGTGGACCTTGCGAAAGTGCTCGCGCAACAATTGAAAAGGATTTTTGCGTAGAGGGAGCACAAGGTTGTATCTTGACGGAGCCGGCGACGACTGCGATGAGGATAGAGTCATGCGATTCAGACCAGGCGATGTCGAGACGCCTTCGGTGGTCGAATACGACGATTCTGGTGACGACTGGGATCAAGAAATTGAGTACATGGAGGCGACTATTTTTGAGGATGCCGAAGTTTTGGGCAGTGGCAACGACGATGCGAGACTTGTAAAACGGACTGAACTTCACAGTGATGGAGAGGCTGACGCGACCGATGAAGGAGGCCGATCGGACCGGATGGTGGAAGATGGTGGATTAATTAAGAAAAGATAAATAAAGTATTATTTGACTTTTAGGAACAAAGGGTTGATGGGTGTTAAAGGTAAGGATGAGTTAGATGGTGCAATGGGACTTAAGTGCAAGGGGTTCTCCACCTAATAGATTAGTCTTTTGGGTTTCTTCCCTTGAGCTTAAGTTATTAACATTGGTTTCTTTCATTGAGAGCCAACACGGAGGGGGCGACCTGGGAAAGGGCTACCTAAGCCAGAGAGCTAGAGTGAAACCGCTCAGAGTAGGCCGTCGTGGGCGCCACTCGGAAGGGGCGACCTGAGAAAGAGCTACCTAAGCCAAAGTGCTAGAGTGAAGCCGCTCAGAGTAGGCCGTCTAGAGTAGGCCGACGAGGGCGTCGGTTTTCAAAGAGGGCGGTAATGTTACAATATCCCACATTGGTTGCACAAGAGATTGTGCAATGGGACTTAAGTGCAAGGGGTTCTCCACCTAATAGACTAGTCTTTTGGGTTGGCTCTTCCCTTGAGCTTAAAATCGGATCAAATCAGTCGGTTCAACCGCTCGAATCGGGAATCGGTAGTTGGTCCAGTCTGATTCTAATTATATTACCATTATGCATTCAAAATCAGGTTTAACAGGACCGAACCCATGAAAACCGGCTAAACCGTTCAAACCGGTCGGTTTATGAAACCGGTTCAGTGTTTAATTAATATATAAATTATCCTATTTAGTAATATTAAAATAAATCTACAAATAAAAGCCAATTATATCCAAAATGATAATAGTAGGAATCGATCCCTTCCACACCCGTGAAATTGGCAACCCGATTTCCACTCGGCCATGCTCATTTTGCTGACTTTTGATGATATAAATTTTATTTATATAAAAAATAATAAGTAATCCGATCGACGGTCGAACCGGTCCGAGCCGCCGGTTCAACCAGTAAACAGGGAACTAGAACTCTCATCGGTTCGAATCCCGTTCCGATTTTAATAACTATGGTTAGATGAGAGTTAATGAGGTTGATAAAATTTGTATTTTGCACATAATTTATCAATTTTGATAGACAGATAGTAAGTGGAGGACTGAGGATAGATCGGAACCCTTTTTTTGTGCTTTTCCCTATTATAAATAGAGGGTTGGCTTTAGGATTTGGTGTGAACGAGTTTCGGCAGGCATGAGAGTTGAGAAGAAGTCTCTTTTCTTGTACTTGTTCATCAATATAGTGGAGTGTGGTTTTTAAGCATGAACTTTTTCACATAAATCGTTGTGTTTATACTTCTCTTTTGTGTATGAGATTTATTACGTATGTTATTTTGATAGAATGATCCCAATATGTGGTATACATTATAGCGAGTTTAAAGGAGACCATCGCCACACAAGAAAGCTTTTAAAGAAGTAAGTTGTTGAAAAATTCTGTAAAAATCAATACTGCGTAGTCAAGATCAACTTGACGATCTGAGGCTCAAACATGATCCGATTAAACTAATTTTTTATAGGTTGATAATATCCTAATCTTGAATCTGAACGGTGGAGATTGGATTTTGTATCTTAACGTCTGGTTATAGTAAAAGAAAGCAAGCTGTTAATTCTGAAAACTCATACGGTTATATGACAAATGTACGATCGTTGAAGATTGATGTTCCAAAGTATGATAAAAAGACGGATTTCATGATGTGGTAGCTTATCGTGCAAGCTTTACTAATCCATCAAAGACTTGATAAAACATTGGAGAAGAAGAAGCATGAGTAATGAGCGATGCTATTTGAAATTTTATTCAAAAGAGAGCTGCAAGTACAATCAGGTTAGCACTGGCTCTGGATGTGAGGTATCATGTGATGAAAGAGATAATACCAAAAAAATAAATTGGCAAACATCTATGAGTTTGAGTGTTCGGCTAATCAGTTAAATTTGATGATTGAGTTATATTCTTTAAACATGGAAGATGAAGGTAATCTTCATGATCATATTAGCTAATTCTATCAATTACTATGTCATCTATACAATGTTGCTTATTGAGTTAAAAATGAAGATCAAGCAGTTATTTTGTTATCATCTTTGCCAAACTCGTTTAAGTATTTTAAGCATGCATTGATAGTTGGAAGGACGTCTCTCACATTTGAAGAAGTATTGAAAGCTCTGCATAAAAATGACCGAAGGAAATGATGGATCACAAAACATTGATAGCGCACTTGTTGTTGAAAGTTCTAAAAGAGGGAGGAGTAAGGCACTTGAGCGGGGTGGCCCACGAGAAAGGTTTAAATCTCAACTGATGTATTGAGATATGAACAATGTAGAGTGCAACTATTGTGATGATAAAGATCAAGTCTAAAGCATATGTTCTAGTTTCATAGAAGATTTGAAGAGTTTAAAGTAGTTAAATGTAAATAATACGATATATGATGACGATGCCGCAAATTTTGCGGGTGATGAAGATTGTTTGATGGCTATTAGTGATACCGTTTCTGATTCGATAAATAATAAATTAGAGAGGGCGATGGATTCTTTTGCTTCGATGCATATATGTAAAGATAAATTATTATTTGATACTTTGCAAACTGATGGAGAATTTGACTATACCACTATGAAAAACAATGAGAAAATTAAAGCTCATGGTGTTAGAAGTGCTCATCTAAAGCTCTGTAGTGGTGCAGTTAAGAAGGTAGTTAATGTGGGATATGTACCAGATGCCTCAAGAAATGTGCTTTTTTTGAGTGTGATGTCGTCGCGAGAGTACACATTAATCGAAAAAGGAAAAACTTGCAGAGTAACCGGAGGAAGACGGGATAATTTTATTCTTCAAGAGAGGAGAAATGGGAACAACCTTTATTGTTTGGATGGAGAAGCGGTGCGAATAAGTAAGCAAGGTGCTATGGTGAAGACCGAGAAGCGGGTCTCATTCTCTAATGTTGATTAAGTGTTTGGGGATTCCGGTCGAGGGAGGATTTGTTGGGTTAAACGCCCCAAATCCCTTTAGGTTTTGGAAGTCTAAAAAGAGTAAAATTAGTATTTTAGAAACAAATAGAGTTACAGAGTTGTTTCTTATAGAATTGTGTGAAACTACTAATTCTAGTCATATTATGAATAATATTTCTATATAGTTTATGATTTGTGTTTATTATAAATAGAGGATTGTCCTCTAGGGTTTGGTATAACTGATTTTTGGCAGACACGAGAGTTGAGAAGAAGTCTCGTTTTTTATACTCATTCATCAATATAGTGTGCGTTTGATTTTTTAGCATAAACTTTTTCACAGAAATCATTATGTTTTTACTTCTCTTTTGTGTGTGCGATTTATTGCGTGTATTATCTTATTGAAACGATGCTAACAAGTGATGCAAAGTTTTGTGGAGCAGAAACTTGAGAGCTGTCAAAGTCCTTCTCAAGGCAAATGCTCTAGGATGGATTGGAGGGTTAGATAGAAGATGAACTGATGGTGCAAACCATTAATTTTAATTTACATTCAGGGATTTAAGGCTTCAAAGAAGTAGCTTATAGCGTGGGAATTTTATTTATATGATACTGATGTCTGATGGTGTTTGTACGAATACATGCTCTCAATGTATGGCCATTTAGTGTAACAAAGTTGGCTGCTTCCTGGCTTTGGTTGCCTGTTCAAATCCGTAAGCAATTTCAATCAACTTTGGTTCCGAGCCTTTCAGTCCACCGAACGTGAGTCCGAACGGAACTCCTTCGGCGTTGAATCCGGCCGGAACACTTATGCCTGGAAAACCCCCTACGGCTAATACTGGGGCAACATTTGGGCCTGGTGTTAGGATTGCATCTAATTGATGTTGCTTCATCAATTTCTCGAATCCATTTGCTGATAAGTTTTCAAGATTTGAAAGTGCTTGATGCTCTAGTTGGCCTATTCCGTTTGTTGCTTGGGACAGAAGGAAGATATTTTGTCCGAATTCATCAATCATTTCCTGCTCATCAAGTCAAAAAAGAATAAAATAATTAAATGATGATGCAAGTGGCTGGCTGGTGCATTAAGGTTCAATTGCATACCAAGCCTGAGTTCTGTTGGTTGAAGGCTATGATTTCTGCCAAGGACCGCGCCGGAGAAACCACAAGCGACTTGTTCAGATAAGCGTTGAGGGAGAGCTTAAATTCAGCAAGCAAGAGCAGCGCCTCGCCGCTTGCAGTTGAGTTCAGAATTGTGTCAATGTTAGCAATTTCCAAGTCATCAACCAAGTTTGCTCCCTCTTGCCTGTTCAAATGGAAACAAATTGCAGGCTAAATTTAGTATGATAATTCCTGCACTCAAATTGACACTGATGATTACTATTCCGGTTACCTTAGAGTAGCGAAATGAGCTTCGAAAGCCTGAGCTTGAGCAGAACCATTGGGGAATGTCCAGAAGGGGTTTCTTACGATTCCGAGTCGCTTTCCTCTGAGCCCATCGCGGCTGAGGTACTGCTTGTAGCCACCATGTGGGATATATTTTGCAGCTTCTCCTGTTTCTTGAGCATCGTCGGGATCAAAACCTACAATGGTGTCCAACACATATACTGCATCCGCTACAGTCCTGCATATCGGCCTGTTTTCATGGATTGAGAAACCACAGAAGCATAAGGCGGTGTTTTTCCGGTCTGTGTTTGAACTGAATTGGAGAATGTTTACTGACCCAACAGTGTCCTGTCTAGGTGAGATGGGGACAACCCCAGCTCGACTGGTCAGTCCGAGAGTCCGCTTAATGCCCACAACTGAGTTAGCATGGGCTGGGTACAGAATGGATCCATCAGTTTCGGTCCCAAGTGATACTGCCACCATATTTGCTGCAACTGAAATAGCTGATCCGCTGCTTGATCCGCAAGGGTCTGCCGACAGATTGTAAGGATTCTACAGAGCCAGCAGAAAAACAATTTTATGAGCAAGAAGTAGTTGTCGGATGGATGCCAGACAAAGTAGTCAGGGTTTGTCAACTTACTAAGCCTTGTCCACCTCGAGCACTCCACCCATTTGGCGCAGTGAGAGACCTGAAATAAGCCCACTCGCTCAGGCTAGCCTTTCCTAATATTATGGCACCAGCCTCCTTCAGCTTCCTTACCACACCTGCATCCCTGGCCACAACAGATCCCAGCAGCGCAAACGAGCCAGCTGTGGTGTTCAGCTTATCTTTTGTCCCGATGTTGTCTTTGAGCAAGACGGGTATTCCGTGCAGCGCATGCGAGGCCCTTTTCGACCCGTACCTTCGCTCCTCATCAGCTACCGCAGCTTGGTGAACAGCATCAGGGTTCACCTCAATAACCCCACGGAGAGTCGGGTTGAGTAATCTTATCTCTCGAAGGTAGAACTGGACTAGTTGAGTTGAGGTGAGCTCGTTGGCATGAAATGCAGCCCGGAAGCCGTCCACAGTTGCTTCCCTGATTGTGAACTGGGCGGCGCCAGCACTCGCAGAACTGAAAGCTATCAGAAACAAGACGGTGGATGACATGACGTAGGCTGCCATGATACTCAGATGATAAACAAAGATGTGGATTGAGAGAGACGAAGGGAGAGCGCTGGATATATGTACATCACGGGGATCAGAAAACAACAGAAATGAATTTCTGAATCGTTCAGAGGTCCCGATTTGAATTCATCATTCACACAACTTGTTCATAGAGACAGGTTGAACGACAAGAGCCAACAGACAACAGCTAAGATCTGTGAGCCGTCCATGTCCGGCTTTAAGGATAACAAATATGTGACATTCAATAATCCTAGTACAATCTTAACACCAGAGAAATCTCCTTGATCATGTCCTAGTGTATATCAATATTATTAGAAAATTGGTTCCACACTCAAAACCAATTGGCAATGAGTGGGAGAGTCCAACTATACTTAAGGTTTAATTATATGAGCTATGTGGGCGATGTGGGACGTAACCCTTAATATGCACCAACACCCCCCTCACTTGCGAGATCGTAAGCGGACGAAACCGCATCTGACGGACGACACCAAAGTGGGACCTCGTGCGGATGTAACCAACACGTTTGATCGGTTCATCCAAGGGTGCGGCTAAAACCCGCTCTGATACCATGAGAGCTGTGTAAATAAGCTTCCTCTTTATTCAATTATGATGAAATCGAATTGAATTGGTTACAGAGGAGAAGCAGGATATATATACCCCAGCTCAACAGAGCAGCTGGGGGAGATGAGCTGAACGGCGCCGTTTCTACAAGGCGCCGAAGTAATTAAACAAGTAACACAAACGACAGCGTTTCAACGAAGGCGCGAAGAACCAATTCGACTTCAACTAAACGCTGCGTTCTGGCTGCTTCCCTGCATCCTCTTCTGCCAATCTAATGCAGGTCGACTTCACTGGCTGAGACCCCCCCTGAAGCTCCACCGAGAACAAGTTATGAAGGTGAAGCTTGCTTAATAATGGAAGAAACACAGCTGGCGGAAGAGCCTTGGTGAGAATGTCAGCTGGTTGGTCTTGGGACCGCACAAAGTATGGTCGAATGATGTTGTCAGCAATCCGATCACGAACCAGATGACAGTCGATCTCTATATGTTTAGTACGCTCATGGAAAACTGGATTTTGAGCAATGGCAAGAGCAGATTTACTGTCGCTGGCAATGGGCACCGGAGCAGCAACGTCAACCTGGAATACGTTCAGAATACCAATGAGCCAAATGATTTCACAAGTGATATTAGCCATAGCCCTATACTCCGCCTCTGCAGAAGACCTGGAAACCGTAGGTTGTTTCTTGCACTTCCAGGAAATCAAAGAAGTCCCAAGGAATATGCAGAAACTAGTGACAGACCGTCGAGTAAGGGGACAGGCTGCCCAATCAGAGTCACACGCAGCGGTAAGCACAAGAGAAGAGTTGGAGCTATATAGAAGACCTCTTCCCGGAGCCGATTTGAGATATCGAACTACCCTTATAGCAGCTTTCATATGATGGTCACATGGTTGAGCAAGAAATTGACTCAAACAGTGGACAACAAAGGCAATGTCAGGCCGGGTTACTGTGAGGTATACAAGGCGACCAATGAGTCTCCGATAGCGGTCTGGCTCAGGAAGAGGCGAACTAGTGTTGACTGCAAGCTTATGATTAACATCAATAGGAGTGGAGACAGGTTTGCAAGCTGTTAAACCAGTTTCAGTAAGAATATCCAGAGTATACTTGCGTTGGCACAAGGAAATTCCAGCAGCAGATCGGGCAATTTCCAGACCCAAGAAATATTTAGCCTTCCCAAGATCTTTCAGCATGAATTTGGAGTGTAAATGCTGCTTCAGTTTGTCCATCAAGTCAGAGGAATTGCCTGACAGAAGAATGTCATCGACATAAACCAACATGACAACAAATTGATTTCCAGAAGAAAGAGTAAATAAGGAGTGATCCGAGGAACACTGAGTGAAACCAAAATCTTTAAGAGCATGAGACAATTTATGAAACCACTGGCGCAGAGCTTGCTTGAGACCATAAAGCGACTTAAGAAGCTTGCACACAGGCTGAACATAAGATTTCTTATCAGATATCTTGTATCCGGGAGGGAGTTTCATGTATACTTCTTCCATCAAATCCCCATGAAGAAAAGCATTGGTGATATCAAGCTGGAAAAGAGGCCAATTGTGAACTGCAGCGATAGCTATCAATACTCTGACTGTACTCATTTTAGCAACAGGGGCAAATGTTTCAAAATAGTCTAAGCCATGAGTTTGAGTGAAACCTTTGGCCACCAACCTGGCTTTGTATCCATCCACCTGTCCATCAGGCAGGTATTTGATTTTAAAAATCCACTTGCAACCAACATAATGTTTACCTTCAGGCAGATAAATGATTTCCCAAGTACTAGTAGATTCCAAAGCTTGAATTTCTTTCCCCATGGCAGCAACCCACTTAGGATCTTTGGATGCTTGGGTGTATGAAGTAGGTTCAGCAAGTTTGGCAACAAAAGAAAGAAAAGAGTAATATGTGGGAGTGAGATGAGAGTAGGAAATATAGTTAGAAAGAGGATAGAGTACCTTGTGAGAAGAGACATAGTTGATATTTGGTAAGCCAGCCCGGTTAGGTAGTATATAGTCAGTATACTTTTTGGGAAGAGAAGTGAGTCTTTTTGGTCTGGACAATAGAGGAGGAGATGAAGGAGAATCAGTATGTGATGCAGGTGAGGAGCTGGGCTCAGAATGCAGTAGAGGGGGGAAATGGGGAGGAAAGGATGAGTGTGGATGTTTAGAGGTGGGAAGGGAGTCTGATAATGAACAGGGAGATGTAGGATCAGACAAAGAAGGATTAGGAGGAAGAGAAGACACTGGATCAGATATTTGGCAATTTGGATGAACAGTAAAGTTACTAGGAACTCCACTGTTCACATGAGTAGTGAGGAACTTGGAACTGGTTGTGTTTGGTGATTGAAAACTTGCATCAGACTGAGAGGTAGGTATACAAGAATGAATATCATCAAGACAATCAGAACAATTATGATGAGAAGGATCCTGAGGCATGCTATAACTGACTGTGGACTGTTGTTTAAAAGGAAAAACAGATTCAGCAAAAATGACATCCCTACTAACAAAGACTTCATTAGTATCTAGATTGTATAACTTGTATCCCTTTTTCCCAAAAGGATACACTATAAAAACACATTTCACTGCCCTGGCACTGAATTTATCCCTTTTAGACTTTAAAGTTGTTGCATAACACAAACAACCAAATGTCCTAAAATGAGAATAGGCTGGGACAGTTCCAAATAAAACCTCCAGAGGGCTTTTAAACTGTAAAGACTTAGCAGGAGTCCTATTGATTATATAGGCAGCAGTAAGGACACACTCCCCCCAAAACTGAATTGGCAAATGTGACTGAAACCTCAGAGCTCTGGCTACAGAAAGGAGATGCTGGTGCTTTCTCTCTACCTGGCCATTTTGTTGAGGTGTTTCAACACAAGTGGTTTGATGTAAAATGCCTTGGGAGGATAAAAAGGTTTGAAAAGAAATATTGGTAAATTCAGTGCCATTATCTGACCTGAGAATTTTTATACTGGATGAAAACTGGTTTTTAACATAAGCATGAAAGTTATGGAAAACTGTAAATGTCTCAGATTTGTTCTTTAGGAGATAAATCCATGCACATTTGCTCATCTAAAAGAGTAAGAAAGTATTTATAGCCATTGTAGGTAGCATGCCTGTAGGGTCCCCAAACATCACAATGAACTATGTCAAAACAAGATTCAGACTTAGTAACACTAACTGGGAAAGGTAATCTCTTCTGTTTTGCAACTTGACAGACATCACATACTGAGATAGTAGTTGGTTGTGGTAGATGAAGTGTAGGTATATGAAGGAGTGTTGGCAATGGAGTGTGACCAAACCTCATACGCCAGAGCAGAGACTCAGAATTAGGAACAACAGATGAGGCAGCAGAGAAAGGAACAGAATGTACTGACTTATACAACCCTTGAGACTGTCTACCAATCAAAGATGTCTTCTTCAGAACATGGTCCTGAAAAAGGCAAGAAGTGGAAGTAAATGAAATTGTGTTAGCAGTGTTTTGAAGAAGGGAAGACACTGACAACAAGTTGAAGGTAAAGTGAGGAGCAAATAGAACTCCAGTGAGGATAATGTTTGGAGAGAATTGAACAGAACCAGTAAATGGGATTGGTGTAGTTTTTCCATTGGGCAATTTGATGACTGAGGACATCTTTGTTGGCTCAATAAGAAGATGAAAATGAGGTGTAATGTGGTGGGTTGCACCTGAGTCAATAATCCAAGTGTGGTCACTACCAATAGCTGAGTAACACTGATTCATACCTGAGATGGCAGTGTTTATGTGAACATCTGGATTGGTTGAATTGTGCTTTGATTCCAACACCTTGAATAAATCTTGCATTTGACTTTGTGTGAACTGATATACTTTACTGCTTTGTGTATCTGAGGATGTATCAGCAGCAACATGACCCTCAGTGATTGTAACAACATTTGTATGAACTGATAAGCCCTGAGCAAACTTCTTTCTGTTTGCCATTTGTTGAGGTGTTGGAGGCTTGTAAAACTTGTGTCCCTCTGGAAATCCAATCAATTTGTAACACTGGAACCTGGTATGTCCTATCTTCTTGCAGTATGTACACTCAACAGCAGTGTTTTTCTGTGATTCACCAGCATACTTTGCCTGCTTAAGATTGCTGGAAGAAGTATAAGCTGGCTTAGCAGACAAAGCAGTTACTTCTGAACTTATGGTTGCAGACAGGTTCCTTTGGTTTTCTTCTTGGATTACCATAGCATATACCTCCTCTACATTAGGGAAGGGCTTCATCATCAGAATATTAC
>NQLW01000032.1:4023941-4056461 GCA_002312845.1 Kalanchoe fedtschenkoi | reverse complement strand
CACTGCAGCACCATTATCAGATCCTACCCCTTATCGCCAACTTGTTGGAAGACTCCTTTACCTTACCATTACACGTCCTGAACTTTGCTATTCAGTACATGTTTTAAGTCAATTCATGCAGACACCTACTGAAGATCACTTGAAGGCTGCATTTCATGTACTTAGATATCTAAAGAAAGCTCCAGGTCAGGGACTTTTCTTCCCAGCGTCAGCAAACATTTCTCTCACAGCTTTTTGTGATGCAGATTGGGCTTCGTGCCCTCTTACTCGTCGTTCACTCACTGGTTATTGCATCCTTTTTGGGTCCTCTTTGGTCTCTTGGAAGACTAAGAAACAACAAACGGTTTATAGGTCTTCAGCGGAGTTCGAATATCGTTCAATGGCTCATGCCTGCTGTGAACTAGTTTGGGTAGAACGGCTCCTTGAGGATTTGGGTGTTGTCATTCCTACTCCTGTTTCTCTATATTGTGATAATCAAGCTGCAGCTCAAATTGCTCGTAATCCGGTGTTTCATGAGCGCACTAAACATGTGGAGCTGGATTGTCACATTGTCCGGCAACATGTTACCAGTTCCTTCATCATTCCTCGTCATGTTTCCTCTGCTGAGCAACTTGCCGATTTGTTCACCAAAGCCCTCTCTGCTGATAGTCTTCTACATCTTACTGGCAAGCTCAACGTTTCTAATTTTTTGCAGGCTGAGCTTGAGGGGGGTTGATGAGATACAGGGGATGTTGAGTGTAATTATATGATCTTAAGGGGTGCTAGTGTATTACAGAAAAGTATATAGTGTGTAAATCTTGAACTCTTTGGTAATTGAATGAAACACATTCTGTTACACTGTGCATCTTTCTCTCGATTTCCAGGCGAGCGTCTGTCCACGGCAGGCTCGCTCCGGTGAATTCGGTTCTTGAAATTTCGCAATCTTAACACCAGAGAAATCTCCTTGATCATGTCCTAGTGGCATATCAATATCATCATCAATAAGATACACAAAAGTACATAAATGTATATATGTTTCATAATAATTTGAGCTCTGCTAGTATACTAGTGTTGCAGACAAGAATCAGGAGGAATTCAAACATGACTGGATGTGTAGAGAGACTTGGAATGGAATGGGATCAGTTGCAGGGTGTGAATTTGCAAGGAGTATTGCCATTGTATCCCCCGTTGGCTCTTATGAACCGCAATGCTGTGAGGAGCACCTGGTTCTGTGACCCCAACAGAGCTGAGTTCATATGTGCCACGACCGCGATTGTGTTGTACGGGAACTGAAGGCTGTTTAATGAGTTGAGATAAGCAGTTGTGCCTTCCCTCAGAAGTGTGCGGTAGGGATCACCTCTGCCTTGCAAGCTTTGCCACATTGTTACGTCTGTCCCGTATCTCTCCGCCGCCACTGGTCCGAATACCAAGGCCACCTTCGTGTCCGGGTTCACTGCCCTCCAGTAGCATCTGTACTGCGGCATTGTCCAGCTCCTGTCATAAAATTCCGTTAAGTTTTGGTTAGAAAAAAAAAAAAAAAAACTATCTGTTCCAACTTGAGGAAAACTGATGAAATCCTAGCTTAATTCACTCACTGATACGGACAGGCTGAGGCTTCAGTGTAAGGAGCTGGCGGCATTGGAGGCAAATGTGGCATCGGAGGCAGGCCGGACACTGGTGGGAGGGTATAGATGGGTGGTGGAGGGTTGATGGGGGTCACCGGTGGTGGAGGTATGACAGGGACGGGGGTTACTGGTGGTGGGAAGGTTACGGTAGGTGGCAGTGGTATGACCGGTGTGACTGGATCAGGGACCGGGCTAGGCGTTGGCGGTGTAGGTGCTCTGGGGCAGAATGACATGGGCTGTGCTGGCTGAGAAAGCAGAGAATCAACCGAGTAAAATGCATAATTAAACATTTTAAACAGAGCTCTCAGCCTCTGTGCTGGCCCTGCTGATGCAGCGCAGTTGTGTGTGTCCCCATCGCTGCCTGTGACCTGAACAAAACAGCTGCTCAATTCTGGCGTGCCGTCAAACTTGACAGAATAGCTTCCGAACCAGTTGGTCGTCTCTTCCCCTACGACCGTCGCTTGCCCGTCTGAACCAGGACACGCCACTGCCACCTTTATACCTACATATCACATTACTCATTAGACCTTTCAACCAAAAAGGTTCACGATGAGAGTTTTGAGTGTTTACCAGAGAGTGGATAATCAAACAATGACAGCTGCCCGTCTCTGCACTGATCACAGAAGACATTGCCGCTGACAACAGTGGCTGCCTCCATGCCATGAAACGCTGCTGCACAGATGATAGCTAAAAACACAAACCTGGACCGCAGCAGGACGTCCATGAAAATGGGAAGCTGGAGGACACACCCGGAAACTAGAGGTAAAAGAATGTGAAGTTTAAAGCTGTGCTGGAAATAGCCGAGACAGATGAATTGGAGTACTTTTTACTAGCAAAGTTGCAAGTAGTAAGTATAAATAAGATGATCATGTGCACCAACTTCCAACTGCATTCATTTATGAGTGTTTTGGGGCATTTTTGGATCTGGGGGAGCTCTGTGGTGGCCCTAATCCTCATCATAAATGTACTCTACTTTAGATTGATGTGTAGTTTCTTGCGCAGAACAAGGGATCATACTAAAGACGACTTCTGATGCAGCCATTTCACATTAGTCCACATCTGACCCTGATTTTTTTTGCGAGTCAGTTCAAGCGTATTTTCAGCGTATCTAAATGGTATCACTAGAATTCGAACATAAGATTTTGAAATTGTTAGACAAAACCCAAAATCGCTAGATCAGTATTCTGTTGGTAATTAGCAAAAATTAGTTCATTTGTGATGGAAGGAGCTAAATGATGACACGTTTGACGCGCAGTTTGTATCATAATCATAAAATGTGTGGTGAATGCAGAGAAGCATAGGGCGTTACTGAAATGGTATGTACAAGATCTGACAGTGTGTGCCGAATTACTTAATCAAGAGACGCATAGTTTTATCCGGGGACTTATCTAACGTCTTTAAGGCGAAAGCTCATTTCGTCAAACTTGGTAGCTGGATGGCTCCAGAGCTTTTAAAGGTGATGTTTAGCATCCATTTCGGTGGGAAGAGGCAAGCTGCAGATAATTAAATAAATGAATGATGTAGTGAGCGGCATTGTACAGAAACCGATGTAGTCTGGGTGTTACAAAGATTGTATGAACTTTGAAGATGAGCCACTGTTGGTGCATATAAGGAATGATATCTCATATCGTTTATTGTGCTCATAGAATTGTACCTAAAATATAGTTGGACTCTATCATTTATTGTCAAATTGGTTCTGAGGGTACAAGCAACTAATCTTCGTGGTATCAGAACGGTTTTCGTCCGCGTCTCCTTACATTACAGTGCAGTGTGAGGCTCAGTTCCTCAACTACTTCTTGGCTTCTTGCATGACAAAATACCTTTTAAAAGATGACACACTGTCATCATGCTGAAAGGAAAGGCGTCAAAAGGCACGTAAAAGGGGCATAAATCTTCTTTAGAATAATAATCTAAAAGATTCAAATTTAACCATTGTCACCAGGTGTGAGACTTAAATGTATCTCTAATCTCAGAAGTTGTTGTGTTACATGAGATTAGAAAGGCCTAGTGTTTAGTTCTTAAAATCAGGGTATGCAGATTAAGTCCTTGTTGGGACATTTCAGCTCCTATGGGCTAAAGACCATCTAAACAGGCTTGACAAGGAGAAAGGCAAATTTTGAGGGGGAAAGAAAATTTTGTGGGAAAATGAGATGAAATTCTTCATTCGATTGTGAGAATGTTAGGGATGGAAAATCAAATGAAAAGTTGAATCGAAAATACAAAGAAAATTTGTTAGAATTAAAGACTGTTTTAATATTTTTTACAAAATTTTCCACTCTAACCAAATAGAAAAAATAGAATAAATTCCATAAGAAATTCACTTTTTCTCCGATTTTCCTCAAATCAAACACAACCTCAACATTTCCATACAAACATGTAGACCTCAAGTCACTTCCATAGGATTCTTTTGGGTGTAAGGTATATCTGTGAGGAAAAACATAACGTATTTGAATTTGGTGGACTCATCATAATGCCTAGGGGTGTAAATTCGGTTAATAACCGACCGAATTGCTTATTCGGTTAACCGAATCGATTAACCGACCAAAAAATTTCTTAACCGTTAACCGAACCGATATTTCGGTTAACCAAGTATTCGGTTAACCGAAAATTCAGTTAATTTCGGTTAATTTAACCGATTAACCGAAAACTCAGCTCGGATACATATTGAGCATTTTCAAACTCGACTCCAGCTTGTCGAGACCAAAAACTCAAAGTTTGGCTCGACTAAAGCTCAAACTTGGCTCAAATTTGTGAAACTTAAGTGTGGCTTGAGAATTAATATGTGTCGTGCAGTTGCTAGAAACATTATTTTCAGGGATGTGGGACAAATGAAACTGCAGGCTTGATAGCTTCATGGGCAAACATAGTCCATCTCACCAACATACAACACAAATTAAATGGTGTAAGCTGTCACTCTATAGCTTTTATACAGCAAGCCTTCACTCTTAAGATTGATCGCAGAGTACGTAGCAACTAGTAAATCAAAGCTCAAACAGAACTCAGAAGCTTCCTGTCAACAAAAGGAGAAGCCATTGCCGGAACTGAAAGATGCCCTTGCAGTGGCGGATGCATGTAGGTTTGAGTGGGGTCAGATGACCCCGCTCAAAAAAAATATCATTTATATTTATATGTTAGTTTAGGTTATGAAGTTCAAAAATGGTTAGAATAACCCTTTTAAAATGCAAAATGACCCCTCTAAAATTAAAAAATACAACTAATATACTCATTCTATATGATTATTTTATATTTGACCCCTCCTAATATTTTTTCTGGATCCGCCCCTGTGCCCTTGGCACATTTCCACCTCGGCCGCATGCATCTTGCGTCTCCAGTGAAGGCCAGGCCATTGGGGCCAGTAACAATGGCTTTGATCACATCGTCGTTGGCGTTGATGGTTTCTAAACATTTCAAGTCTGAGACCTTCCAGAACCTTGATTGTTCAGTCGCGTGAGACAGAGTAGAGCAACGTGTAATCCTTTTTGAAACAAAGCGCTGAGGCTGCCTCACTGTGCTTGTTGCAGTGGTTAGGTTTGATGAAGCTTCTGATGCAAGATATGATGGCCAGTTCAGTGTGCTCATCTTCTTATGCGACTTGGGATTCTTGCAAGAGATCTTCCAGGCTCGAATCTTCCCATCTCGATGCCAGATTAAGATCTTGTCGTCAGCTATTAGTCTAGCCTTCACCAGGCCGCTATTAGTATGGACCTTGTTCCCATTAAATACTTGATAGAGAAGAAATTGATGACCACCGGTACTTATGCAACCAGATATAACACATCATGCATATATATTTATTCAAATTTTGTGAGACCTTCATTTTTATTCCTGAAACTTCACATATATTGTTTCCTTTTCCTAGCTAGAGAATTTACTACTTACACTGTTGGTTCCACTTCCATAACTACCATTTCATATGTTTTTAAGATTTAAGAAGATCTATTTGTTATGATTCTTACATATGGAGGAAGAAGAGGAATTCCACTGCCTCCGCCGCCATAGAATCCACCTCCACTGATCCCAGTCTCCTACTCTCCTTCCATACTTGGAACAATTCCTAGCCACATGCCCAGAAATGTTGCAAACATTGCACACATGATCATTTGAGCATTCCCTTGCTATGTGCCCTGAAATGATGCAAACATTGTACACAGGCTCCCTACAGTTCCAACTTCCAACACAGTGACTGCGTTGTGCATTCTGCAGCAACATGTCACCGGGAAGAGAACAAGTTTCTGCAGCTTTGAGTAAAGAGCAAATTTTTCCCACCAATCCCACATTGCCTAGTCTGAGAGACCATAAGAGTAAAGAATTTATTTATAAATTTGTTTGTCTCCTCTCATATGGGCATTTGTTTGTGCTAACCTCTTCGTTAATCTAAAACGAAACGAGTTCATGGCTTAAGATCAGTTCATTTATTTAATGAACCGGTTTTTGTGGCTTGAATTTGGATTGGTTGGTCATAAACTTAATTAATTTTTTTATTTTTAATTATTATAAATTTTTATATTTTTATTCGGTTAAACGGTTAATCGGTTAACCGATCAATCAAATAATTTTAACCGTTAACCGAACCGAATTTTTCGGTTAACCGAATTTGGTTAACCGCGGTTAAAATCATCGGTTAACCGACTTCGGTTAACAGTTTTAACCTTATAGTGAACACCCCTAATAATGCCAAGATAGTAATTATCGCATCTGGTGTTGTACCTGATAATTTCATACTTAGAGCATCTCGTTGAAGTTTTCAGATTCGATAAGTGTCGAAACGAGTTGTTTTTCGACATCGTTTTTCGTCTTCTGGCAACAAACCATTTCGAATGCATGAAAGGGTTAATGATTCGACAATATATGATGTTTTTAATTTAAAAGTGTCATATATAGTATTTTAATATAATAGACGGTGCTTTCTAAAGACATCGTCTATGTTATGAACATAAGTATAATGTGTTTAAGTTAAAAAAAAGTCATATATAGTTGTTCGACAGAGTTATATATGACGTTTTTAAATTTAAAAATGTTGTATATAGTTGTTGAGTCAGGTTATATATGACGCTATTAAATTAAAAACGCCGTATATAGTCATATTTTTTAATTAAATAATGTAACTTCATACGGTGCTTTAAGAGTAAAAGTGTCATTTTTAATATTGTCTAAATCATATTTTAACTATTTATAGAGATTCATGTGGAAAAAAGTTTGTGAAAATGCTGAGATGACATGACAAAATCTCATGTGATATGACACAAATTTACTTTTACATTTATTTTAATGTGGATGCCCTTATCTCTATAATGTATGTACATTAAGTCAACTCATTCATCTTCCCCAAAGTGCTCAATTAATAATTAATCATGAGTGAGAGGTCAGAACGAATAATACAAGTAGAAATTAGTGTCACTCATTTATTGGCCCCCTCATGATGAAAGAAATTTCATGTTTAATTCACATGAAAAATAGAATGAACTAAATGAAACATTAGAAAGGAAATAAGACATATTCTTTGATTTTTTTATTAACAAACCAAATAAAGTTTAATAGTATTAAATTCTTGAGGAATTCCGGTCTCATCCATTTTTCTTCGCATTTGACTTTTTCTTTCTTTTTCTTATCAAAGACAACTAGATTGCGTTTGAATGTATGGCCCTTGTTAGAGTTAGAAACACATTGTTTTACATTTTCACAAAATGAGTGTGGATGACTGTATCGAGCTTGTATGAGGTTTTTTTAGCTTTGACTCAACCTTTTAATATAAAAAAATGTATTTTTCAACAAGAATATTGGCATAAAAAATGACCAGAAACCAGTCAGAAATTCCCATTCCAATAGTGTTTCAGTTATTTTCCAAGCCACATGAGCATTATCGGAACGACGCCATCGATAAATAAGGTTTGCGGTAGTTTTTCAGCAAAAATTTCCAAGCATATTTCGGCCACTTTTATTGGTCGGTAGTTCTTGCCACTCTTCGGCCATATTTGCGGTATAATTTTCTAGAAAAACCTTTGCAGCCATATTTCGGTCACTTTACGACCTCCAGTCTTTCTGGACAGTATGCGGCCATTTTCCGCTCATGTTTTAAAACATAATAAAAATTAAATAAATAAAATCATAAAACAAATTGTAGCTACAATGTAGAACCAAACGAATGGTGTCAGATGACAATGTGATGTGGATGCTTGCTTCAAATGATGTTAGATGTCCATAAAGGATGGAAAAGAAGTGTGCAGCTTTAGACAAATGATGGCAGTGACTGGTGTCTTAAAGTTAATGCTCGAGTTTGCTATGTGTCTCGCTAAAACCTGGTCATATTTAGATATTAGATTGTGAAGAACTAAGTATATGTTTCCAAGTTCCCGTGTTATTCTGTGTCAATGTGAGATCAAACTGTCAGGGAGGTTTGAAATCACAACTACTAGGGATACAAAAAAAAGACTTAGAAATAGAGATTATTACCTAATAATCAAAACTCTTGAATTATGACCTATTTCTAACCCGAGGCACATAATGAACTCAATCAAAAACTTAGATAAACACCAATCATCATTGTATCTTATAAGTTTCACTATATATTTCCATCCACCGTGTGCCTTTAATAATAAATTTGGATAACCTTTGTACTGCTATGGCTTGAGGTGCTTATGAGGCACACCTAATGGCTGTTAGGAGCGCATTGAAATTGAAAATAGTTCAATTTTAGACAAAAGATGGCGGTGAACCGTGTCTCCAAGTCAATGTCGAAGTATTCTATATGACTCAGATTGAATTCGGTCATTTTAAATGTTTGATGTTAAACTCCGCATTTTTCACTCAAGCATGCTCCTAGAAAAATAATAGTTGAATACTCTCACGAGGCACGGTGGGAAACGAGGCCTTGAATGAAGAAGAGACTAAGGAATTACAATAGTGCAAATGAGAGTGTGAGGAACTATAATTCACGTCACAACCTCACCTTAAAGTTTCGGGGTGTTGCCTCTCGAGGCCTGCCTTGGGGCCTAGCCCTAGGGCCTCGCCTCAGACTCTCAGCCACCTGGGGCCTCGACTACCCGGGTGCCTCACCTCGGGATCTTGCCTTAGCCCTAGGGCTTCGTCTCAACCACCACAAAATTAACAAAAATGTAATCTTAAATCGTAATCTGTATCTCCAAAAAATTCAATAAAACTACCCAAACGAGAGGCAACAAACACAATGTTTCTCTAAACACTAAATTCATACATTAATCCACAAATTTCATACCCTAAAAAAGTTAAAACTTCCCAACAGGTGGCGAGGAAAAGCTGTGCATCCATTTTAGGATTTTAATTTTGACATTTTTTTGTCATTTCTTACCAGATTCCGCCTATCTTAGTAAAGTTGCCAAAGATTCTTGCTGGAGTATTTGCGACCATATTTTGGCCATTTAGCGGAGACATATGATCCTTCCATAAGTTTTCGGAGACTCTCTGAATTTTAGGTAAAAGTTACCCTCAGAGAATGGAACGTCATCAAATTTTTTTCACAATTTTTTGGTCATTGGATATTTGGCTGAAAAACATGCATTTTTTGAAAATGTATTCTTCCCATTTTCTTTTTTTTATATGTGCTCTTTTATGTTGATCTTTTTACAAGATTCTCTCGTTATTAAGCTACACAATTTATTTACATTTGTGTTCATGAAATCATGTTGATTGCTTTTTATGATACCAGAGCCTCTATAGAAGAATTCTTATTCAGCAGATTCTGCATTTCGTCCAAAAAAATTTTGGTATCTTTTGAGATCATGGTCTCCCTTTCAAGGTTGTTATTCACTATTGTTTTTGGATGCAATATCAAGATTATTTTTACAAATATCGTCGTCAAAATTCTTTAAATGTGTACACATAATCAATTTCTACTTTTCTAATAACTGATTTCATGGAAAGCAAATCACTAGAAGCATTAAGTGAAACATGTAGTGTTTTACATATTGTTGTTTCTGGAATTTTTTCACAATTTAGTCCTTGACATCATTTTTCTAATCGATCTTGTGAACTTAACGATGCTAAGATTTGCAATATTACTTTTCTCAACACTAAAATTTATCCATGTAAACTATACAGTCATTGTTGGTTTATCATCTCAGAGTAAACTGAGGTTGGATTCAAGAAACTGTTGAGATTCCTAAAGAACAATTTGTACTTGGATTATTATATATACTGCAATGATACTGTAGATTCATAGTAAATACTCTTGCTTTTGAAATAGCCACACTTCAGTTGCAAATGAATATAAAGCTAGTGATTTTGTGGGTTGTTCATTTTCAGAGGGGAACAAAATAGGTTTAGAGTATTTCATATCATGCAAGAGATAGCTAAAGCATTTCAAAGAGACATGAGCACCGCTGCTTATTTTGCCGAACTCAAGAATTTGTGCGATGAACTAGTTAATATGCTGCAAGGAATAATATTCTTTTAGTGTTATACAACTTTGTAAATGCATAATCTAAATATAAGAACTTTATGAAGATCTTGAGTTTACATGAAAAATATGCCAATGTAAGAAATCAGATTCTACCAACCAACTCATTCTCTTGATGCTTCCATCTCTTATCCAACATATAACAAATTTAGCAATCTCAGTTGCTACTGATATTACTCTATGTGATACACGTTCTTTATATAAAATAAAACTACATTTTTATAGAGTTATTCTCATATATCTTTGATAATATTCATTTTTATAGTTGGGGTACCTAAAAAGAAATACATAAGAGTGGGGTTCAATTGAGAACCATCATTTCATGTGAGATCTAAGAAATCTTCGTTCATCTAATCACAACTCGTCAAGTGTTCCACATCCAAAAGGACATTTGGGGTTATATTTTGCAGCCATTCAAGTGATGTCAGTGCCCCGCTACCTAGCAGTCACGAGCCACACACAACTCATCACATGTTCCACTATCTCTTTCTTCCATCACTCTCTCTAATTCATTCAAACTCATTAATTTTTATTTTTAATTTTTAAAATAAATTTATGTAATTATAGAAAATATTTTTTAGAATCAATTTTTGTATATGTAAAAAATATAAGGTTTAGTCTAAGCTCCATTATTGATATATTTCTTCAAAAATGTGTTAAAGTACAAACTTCAAAGTATAATTTACAAACTCCAAAATTCATAATTTAGATTTCATATTTCAAACATTAAACTTTGAACTATGAAATATGAACTATGAACTTTATACTTTAAATTTTGAACTTTATAATTTAAACAATTTTTAAAAACTTAACGAAAATGGATCATTAAACCTACTACTTTTTAATAATTGATTATGAAATTATATTTAAAAAATATCAATATAATTAAAATATTAATTTCAAGAATTAAAAAAGAAAGAGATAATGCGGGTGACATGTGACGGACACGTGCCAAAAATGTGCAATTTTCTCCATTGAACCTCATTCTATAGAGTGGATTCTGGTTGAGCTCCTAAAATGATGTGAGATATGAGAACCCAATCAAACTCCCCATGATAAGAGTAGCAATAATTTTATAGCCAACCACAAGCTGTCACGTGCCCAACTATCCGTACTCACGTACTCACTCTCACCTTATACTTTTTTAAAAATGACTAAAAAATTCAATTTTAAAAATAATATTAAAATAATTACATATATTAATTTTAAGAATTAAAAACAAAATTAATGGATTTGCTTAAGGAGAGAGTGAGGTTTGCGACACATGATATGAGACTAAGTGCGACAAGTGGTGGGTGTAAGAGAGCAGATGGAAAACTGTTTTTTTTTTTTGCTAGACCATTATACCACTGCACCTCCTAAAATTATGACACATGTCCCATCGTCCTACCATATTTCTCAAATGATATGTGTTTTTAATGTTCTGATTGGATGGTTTTGAGGAAGAGTTCTCATTTCTCACATCAATCCTAATTTTCCATTATTTATATGTGTTTATATATATATTAGGGCTGCAAACGAGCCGAGTATTGGCTTGTTCGAACTCGGCTCGATTAAAAATATGGCCAGCTCGAACTCGGCTCGTACTCGACGAGCCTAATATATATATATATATATATATATATATATATATATATATATATATATATATATATATATATATATATATAGGGTTCAAATGAGAACCTCTCATGTACTTTACGCGCAGCAAACCCCCCTCTGATCTCCGTCCATATTCAGATCGGACAGAGTTCAAATGAGAACCCCTCATGTACTTTACGCGCAACAAACCCCCCTCTGATCTCCGTCCGTATTCAGATCGGACAGATGAAAATGATTTGAGTTTATTTTTGAGAGGGGCGAATATTTTAATCTTTCAGTTGCGGCCAATGATATTGCACTACGTACCCTACTACAATGATTTTCAACCATCAAGTGAATAACAAGTGCCCCACTATCTCTTTTTATCTCACTCACACATATTTCAGCCAATCAGCACACGCCACGTGCCCCACTATCTCTTTTTATCTCACTCACACACATTTCAGCCAATCAGCACGCGTCATGTGCCATACTATCTCTTCTATCAGCCAATCAAAACGCGCCACCCTGTCACACACCATCTCTCTCTCCTGCAATAAACTCATTACTTCTAATTTTAGTTTTAAAATATGATTTATCTATTTGAATTGATTTATTTTCACAAATTAAAAATGAAAATCATTTTAAAAAAATCACAAGCTTTAAAATAAGATCCATTTTGACTATTTTTATTCACATTTCAATAATTTTTTATTTAAAGTACACATATTGAAACGCGCAAAGTACATGATTATTTACTTTCATAGTTCATTACACGTGCCAAGTTCATTTAAAGGTTCAAAGTACATTGCATGTGTAATAATTCAATCGATGAACTATGTATTTTCAATATATACTTTTTCAAAAATGTATCAAAAACCTATTCAATACAGATCTTAATTTAAGGCTTATAATATTTTACATTTAATTATGAAATTTGTTTTTTTCAAAACTTTCGTGTAATTAGATAAATTGAGTTGAGTGAAATTGAAATAAAGATAAATAAGAGAGAGAGAGAGTGCGCTGAGGTGTCATGCCCGCATATGTGACACATGTCCATGCATGTACGAAAGTGCATCAATCCTTAGACGGTTTTGCCCATCTGGACACGTGTCACGCACTGAGAGTGGACACTTGGCAGCATCTGGGTGAATTTAGGTAAAAATGGACGAGGATTAGGGGGTTCGTAGCGCGTAAAATACATGGAGGTTCTTAACGGATTCAGACTATATTATATATATATATATATATATATATATATATATATATATATATATATAGAGAGAGAGAGAGAGAGAGAGAGAGAGAGGGGGGGTTCAAATGAGAACCCCTCATGTATTTTACGCGCAGGGAACTCCCTCCCATCTCCATCTGTCTTCAGATTGGACGGTCGAAAATAATCTATGTGTATTTTTGAGGGGGAGGGGTATTTTGCGCCACGTACCCCACTACACTCATTTTCGACCATCCATTGGATGACACGTGTCCTACTATCTCTTTTTTATCTCACTCACACACATTCCTGCCAATCAGGATGCGCCATGTGCCCCACTATCTCATTTTTTCAGCCAATCAGGTTGTGCCACCCTGTCACACTCTACCTCTCTCTCCTGCACTAAACCAATTACTTCTAATTTTGAGTTTTAAAAAATGATTTATCTATTCAAATTGATTTATTTTCACAAATTAAAAATCAAAATCATTTTTAGAAAATTACAAGCTTTAAATTAAGATCCATTTTGAGTATTTTTATTCACATTTTAATAATTTTTTTATTTTAAAGTACATAGATTGAAACCCACAAAGTACATGATTATCTACTTTCATAGTTCATTGAACGTGTAAACACCATTTGAAGATGAAAGTACATCGAATGTGCAATATATGAGTCGATGAACTATGTATTTTTAATCGATGTACTTTTTTGAAAACACATCGAAAATCTATTCAATACGGATCTTGAATTGAAGTTTATAATATTTTATATTTAATTATGAAATTTGTTTTTTTTTAAATTTCGTGTAATTATATAAATTGAGTTGAGTGAAATTGAAATAAATATAAACAAGAGAGAGCGAGCGCGTTGAGGTGTTATGCCTGCATGTGTGACACGCGTCCATGCAGATGCGAAGGTACATCAATCCTTGTACATTTTTACCCTTCTGGACACCGTGTCGCGCATCGAGAGTGGACACTTGGCGGCATCTGGACGAATATGGGCAGAAATGGACGGAGATTAGGGGGGGTTCGCAGCGCGTAAAATACATGGGGGTCCTTAATAAATTCACACCCTATTGAACTTTGCACATTCGATGTACTTTAAAACACGGTTGACCTTCATGGAACACCAATTTGAAACTGATTCTTCTCCACAAGGCTGAAGACTTGACAAAGAGCCTAGTCACTGTCCAACCATAGTTTCATCGGTATTGTTTTATTCGTCTCTCTCACTTATCGAGAAGAATATGTTACCCGAAAAATATCTTTTTTCATAGAGTTAGTTAAGTTTTGATAGTGGCTCATCATTATTTTTTAGAGACATTGTCTTAAAATATGAATTTTATATATGTTTGAGTTAACGGATATAATATGACACCTTATATGAATTGTTTAAGAAATTGAGCTAAGTAACATTGTTTTACTCATTTTTTTAGGATTTTTGGATGTTTAGAACATAGTTTTCAATCATAAAACCTTAAAATCCTAAAAACTAAATCCTGAATATTAAACTTCGAACACTCAAAACCTCTAACACTCGAAAACACTAGAAAAAACCTCTAAAATAAAATAAAAAGTAGAAAAATGATATTTTCATGATCTCTTACTTAACTTATATGAGGTGTCACTCCTCTTTTTTTAACTAAATATATCAAATCACAAATTAATATAATTGGTAATTCATATTTTTTTACATTTTTGTCTCTTATGGCTACTTTTGGTAGGGAGGATTAGAGAAATATATATTAATTAGTATGTATATGGTGTGTTTGGATGAAAAAAGAATTTTTTTTAATGATTATGGGATTATAAATTACACTTTCAAATCAGTATAATTAATTCCTACCAAATAGGTGGGTTTTTTTTTATTCTGATACAAAGGATTAGATGCGGTGGTTAGGAAATTAAGATTATGTATGCTTGAGTTATTTTTCTTCCTTGAGAATGTCGGATCATCTTACCTTGGCGATAGAGTAGATGGCCTCCAGAAGCCACCTCGTTCATGTGGAATTGTCGGATCCACACTCAAAACCAATTGGCAATGAGTGGGGGAGCCCAACCATATATAAGGATCAATTTAGAGCCTCCACTGGGCGATGTGGGATAATACCACTTAATATGCTCAACACTCCCCCTCACTTGCGAGGACCTTTGTTAACCTCGACAAGTGGGACCTCGTGCGGACCTAGTTAACCGTCACGGGCATGTTCTAAGAGTGCGGCCAAAACCCGCTCTGATACCATGTGGAATTGTCGGATCCACACTCAAAACCAATTGGCAATGAGTGGGGGAGCCCAACTATATATTAGGATCAATTTAGAGCTTCCACTGGGCGATGTGGGATAATACCACTTAATATGCTCAACACTCCCCCTCACTTGTGAGGACCTTTGTTAACCTCGACAAGTGGGACCTCGTGCGGACCTAGTTAACCGTCACGGGTATGTTCTAAGAGTGCGGCCAAAACCCGCTCTGATACCATGTAGAATTGTTGGAGCCACACTCAAAACCAATTGGCAATGAGTGGGGGAGCCCAACTATATATAAGGATCAATCTTGAGCCTTCACTGGGCGATGTGGGATAATACCACTATGCTCAACAGTTCACAACTCAATTGGAGCCAACGCCGACGATCGAAGATCAAGATCATTTACTCCTCGAAAACCATGGATATTCCGGCCGGTATAAAGATCAAGACTAAGGTCATCGAGGTTGATGGCCACAGGGGGAAGTTAGTGCGGGAGTAAGCTTTAACATTAGCCCCCTCGTAACGGCTATATATATATGTTATCCATCTCATAATGTCATGTGGCAAGTTATTTTGTTCTTTAAAAATAAATTTTTGTAAAATCATCAAAATAATTATAGATTTTAGTGGAAATAAATCACAAGATATGTTCAATGCACTAAACCATCTCTCTTTTTTATGATGACAACTATTGATGGTTTTTGTTTGAAAAATCAATAATTATCTCTTATGTGTGTCCTGATAAACAAAATAATTTTTTTTACCGAGACTAATTGCTCCCGTTAATGTATTGTTTTTTTTTTTGAATCATTTATTTTAGAAAAGTATTTTATTAAAACAAAAGAAAGGGGAGAAAGGATGGCCGGAAAAAGCCTCCGGCTGCTGGCGGCTGCTACAAAAAACAGACGGAGAAACGGTGTTACTTCCTACAACAGAAGTAGCCTTGCCGATCCTCACTTAATAGAGATTGCGCCTGATCAGAGCAATCTGATTCCTTTCTAAAAATCTTAATTCCAATCGGTTGTTGATACGATCCAATCTCGACAGCCGTGCTATTTGCTTCCTTGCTAATCCACCTGATCGAGGAGGCGCGGAGCTTTTGAATGAGCTCTGAACAAATCCTAAGGCTGAGCCATGACCGCCTTCTTGATTCCTAGATTGCTGATACCGCAGCAGGGGAGTCCGACTGGACTTGAGAATATCTGATATTAAAAAGGGTGGCTAATTGCACGCCAATCTTGATAGACAAAAGGGAGGCAAAGGTCTTGTCCGAGTACTGCTCCACTTTAAAGCCATAGGCCTTAATGAATTCCCCATCCTCTTTCCTGATAGTTCCTCCACCGAAGGCCTGAGAGCCATTGCTATTCCCATGACAATTTAAAATAATGCCTAAAGTTTGAGACTTCCATCTAACCCGTTGAATCTTCTGAGCTTTAGGCTAGAACTGGAATATCAGAGCTTGGAAGGAAAGCATCTCAATCCAGGCCGCCTTCCTAACTCCATTGATCATGTTCCAGTGTTGTTGAAGTGGGAAAGTTATTTTGTGTATAACCTGAAATCTATTGTATGGCTCATCAAATCTGGTGGCATTCCTCCATTTCCATATTTCCCAAATGGATATAATGAAAGTAAGATTAATGTATGTAGTTCAATATGTACGAACACATTATAAATTTGAAGTACTTTGAAATGGATATCATCAGTGATCAATTCATGATGTAAAGGTGCTTGGTCCTTAAGATAAAAAATGTGCAGGCAGGCATCCATACGTGCACATGCACTCACACACATGTACGAATACACGCACACATAAAAATATTGAGAGATAGAGAACCGTTGTTTTCAAATGAAAACTTTTCGAACGATTACCTTATAGAATCTGGCTGACCTGGTTACATAATATAATCTTGATTTTTCATTGGGACAACTGCTTCCTGGAAATTGTTCGATCTTCCTCTATGGATTTGTAATACGTTGGGAATGCCTGAAGAAGGATTCAGGTGCAAGCTGTTGTACTGATATACTTTGATCATCTCAGTGGCCCTACTTCCAAAATAACATTATGTACCACTTACATTGTAATGGTATAAAAACTGTTGCGTTTGACGGCTTAAGGCAGCGATTTTTTGTATTGTCACAAATCTGAAAATTTTCTTCATGATTGCTACACAATAGCTCTAAACCGTTGTCGTATGCCATCTCCAGACAACAAAATTTCCAGATGTTGCCCATTATGATCTAAGGCAACATTATTAGCTCTTACCTTGGGACTTTTAATACTGTCGCTCAAATAGTATCGTTAAATAACGACACTTATGGAAACATCACTAAAAAGTGTCGCAAATAACAACATTTGTGGTAGCGTCGCTAAAAAGTATCGCTAAATAGCAATCTTTATAATAGCATCGCTAAAAAATATCATTAAATAGAAATATTTTTGGAAGCACCACTGAAAAGCGTCGTTATTTTCGGAAGCGTCACAATAAAAATGACGTAAATAAGTTTGTTTTATTATAGCGACCGGCCTTTAACTCGCATTCGAAATGTGATTTAAAAGGTGAATCACATAGGATTATTTAAAAGATTTGATACTATAAATGATGGTATAGATATAATTTGATGAAAAAAATGGAAAAATGAAACAAAATACCTTCAGTATAGGCAATGGACAAACTATTAAAGTTAGTTCAGCCGCTTGTTGGTTCAATTGCGTAAATGTTGTTTTGGTTTTTGGTGCAATTAAAACGGCTGCCAGTTGTGGTTTTTGTAATGATGTGATTGTATTGTAATCATCATTCACTACTCTGTGTCCTCTTTTACATGTCACTTAATTGAATTTTTTTATTTTTTTTATTTGTTATTTAACAATTTTCAATGCGTATTTAATATCAATAACTACCTTAAAACGTCAAATATTAATTACTTCTTTATCATAATTAATAAAAAATTATTCATCACCAGTAATAATCTATCAATTTTACTTTATGCACGAATTTCTTTAAAAAAACATCAACCACCAACTCATTAAATTTGTTCAACCGCTAACATTAACTTTATCTTAATCTACTTAAAATAACCTTAAATGACATGTATCATAGGATGAGGAGTATGCATGTTAATTAAAACCACTAAAAGCCACCCAAACCAAACTCTTCAAGCACCACTGCAGATGGTTCGGTTCCGAACTTCATTCAGTTCAGTACATGTGACTGAGTGAGCCTTAAATTCATTCTCTTCTCCGCCAAATAAATAACAATCCCATCGATCATCCGTAAGTGCGGCATTAAAGATACCTCAAACCCTACTATTAGGGCATTCATATTCAAGCTTCGTTGTCGTGTCAAAGCGATTTGTTTCGTACACCGAAGTGTTTCGTAAAAAATTAATTACCACACTTTAGAGATGAAAGCATGGTAATAGGTACATATTAAATATTTAAACCGAACACTTTTAATAAATTAAGAATAATCAAATATTTAACGATTAATATTTGAATTAATTATTATAAATAATCAAATATTTAATAAATTAAAAAAATATTTAATTATAATAATATAAAAAGGTAGTAAAATGTATAATATGACATATGTATCCATACGCTGAGGTTTGAAAGATTTGTTTGAATGTGAATGTAAATTTATAAGAAGAAAATTTATGCCAAATTTAAATTGACATAACAAAAATGTGATGCGTGATGACACAAATGTGGATATCGTTAGTGTCAATTTAAAAGCTATTCAAGATCGCTACTTCACTAGGCACAGCTAGCCTCCTCACAGTAGTGCACGCTCTCTTACGACCGTGTAGAGTTAACTTAAAAACAAAGAAAATGGTGTCGAGATCTTCTGCCTTTCTGGCCTTGCTGTTCCTAGCTGCCGCAGCTGTGAGCTTCTGCAAAAGCTGAAGCAGAGAATGTTATGGTGGAGAAGGAAGGTGAGATGGTGGAGCCCATGAGTTGCTTCCACAAAAAAGATCCCTTACACAAATACCCGGTCGTCGTCATCAAGAAACACCTCTTTCCACCAGTCACCATCCCCGTCATCAAGAAGAAGCCATACTACCACCCCCACCCATTCCCAGTCATCAAGAAGAAACCAATTAATCACAATCCCCAAGCCGGTCTACGTTCACCACGTACCCCTCTATCCCTAAGAAGCCATGGCCTCCCATTTACAAGAAACCCTTCTTGTAATTCCTTCCACGTGCCGACCTCCCATAAGCTTTGACAGAACTTCTAGCATGCTTATGAAGCTTTTATAACTCTCTGGATGTGCTTGCGCTTTTATCATGTCGACTGCATAAAGGGATTTGAAGTAGACTACTTTATCACATTCCTGGTTTGATTTTACTATGTTTACACTCTCGTTCAATTCTTTGTGATTCTCGGGCCTAACCCAAGATGAGGTTTCCAAGACGTTCACTCTCTGTTTGCGGGATATAGCCCATGAGAGTATATGTTTCCAGCTACTTCAGTTGTCACGGTTTGGTTTCTCCTTTTTATATACATATGATGAACCTTGTGGTTCTTGTAGAGCACATTATTATTACTTGAAGAATTTAAGAAGGTTCTATACAGATTTCAGTGTATTTTATCCACTTATTCACCCCACATATTTGCTTGGATTTTGATTGTGTTATAGAAGGCATATGCAGATGACATAGTGAATAATGGGATTCCTTGCTACATTAATTTTTTTGGACAAAATAAATTACAATGACTCATGAGTGGACCGGGAACACTTATCTAGATGATTTTTTTAATCGAAAACGACGTCATTTTACGTAACTTTCATTAAAACACTCCATTTCTTAAATAAACAGTAAAAAAATAAAAAATATATTTTTTAACAGAAAAGTCCAAATAAAAAAGTAAAATAATTAACAAATTTATATTTTATATTCATTAAAAACAGTTTATTCATCTAATAAACATATTATCAAATCTGATGAACATAGCAGATGAATAAATTATCTGATAAACATAACAGCTCATCGCATGAACATATCGGCTCATCTGATGAACATATAGTTTCATGAACATAACAACTAATCAGATAAATATATTTTCAAATTTGATGAATATAACAGTTCATCTAATGGACATTACAGCTCTTATGATAAGTATAGTAGAATAAATATCAATAAAATAAACTGAAGCTTATCTGATGAACATAGCAGCTCTTCTGATGAATATATAATCATATCTAATGAACACAACAGCTCATTTGATGAACATATCATCTGATGAATATAGCAGCTGATCTAATGAACATAACAACTCATTTGATGAATATAACAACTCTATTAATGAACATATAATCAAATAATGAAGTTAACAGCTCATCTGATGAACATATTATCTTATGAATATATCAGCTCGTCTGATGAACATAACAGCTCATCTTATGAACATAATATAATAAATATCAACAAAAGCAAATAAAGCTCATTTGATGAATGTAATATAAAATATGATGAACATATCATTCAATGAACATATAATCAAATCTAATGAACATAGCAGTTCATCTGATGAACATAACAACTCTTCTAATGAACATATTACCAAATCTGATGAACATAACAGCTCATCTGATAAACATATTATCAAATCTGATGAACATAACATCTCATCTAATAAACATATTATAAAATATGATGAATATAACTCATCTAATGAACGCAGCTCATCTGATGAACATATTATTAATTCTGATGAACATAATAGTTATCTGATGAATATAACAGCTAATCTGACAAACATATCAGCTCATATGATGAGCATATCATCCAATGAACATAGTTAACAATTTGATGATGAATATAAAATATTAATTTATTAATTTAATTTTTTAGTTGAATTTTTAAAATCAAGATAATATTTTTTTAATTTTTTCTATTCTTTTATGTTTCTTAGATTTTTTTAAAATTATTTATTTATTTTAAAAGAGGAACGGAATTTTTAATGAAAACGACGCAATCGGCCCACTTAACGATTTGTGAATAAATTACAGACAAATGAACTGGTAAAGTGCACATGGACTGAGTTTCATGGGTTTAAGTCATGTCTCAAAGCTGTTTAACTGCATGATCCGCTGTCAATATGGCAGTGTCATAAAGTAATGGAACGTACATATTATGGTACACCTGCAAGCTGCAACTATGATTTTGCCACATTTTTATTTTGCTTTAAAAAAATGATGAGACATTTTATATATAGGGGTGGGTTCAACTATATGTAAAAACATGCTCGAAATTATCACACCATCACAAATTTAGTACCAAACTTTGAAATCTCACATTTATGCTAAGTGTCACAGTTCAGACTTGACCAAGGCATTGTTACACCTATGACCATTTATTTTTCTTAGTAAAGTATGCAAGCACAAGCAATCTTCATGTTTATTCATATGAGAATAAAAAATTTCCATTGGCTCTTTACGGGAAAGTGGATAGTTCAGCGTTATAATTCGACTATTCCATTCAGATAAGGTGCGTTCTCTGAGTCCCTAATCTACATAGGTGTGTCTCCATGACTACTTGCGTTGTAAAAATATAATATTTTAAAGCTTAATTGAAGGTATAAATTTTTTTTAAGTTTAATGGAGGCACAAAAATAAAAAATATAATATTTTTAAGCTTAGTTGGGGGACAAAAATTAATAATATATTATTTTTATACTACATTATGAACTGTTTGGTCTGGATATGATTGACAGTGGGACCGGTTCTGACTTTCGAGAGGTGCTGGGCGAGAAACAAAAATGATCCCTTCTACATGTAAGAAAATAACATCATTTTGCTATTTTTTTATGATGTTTAGCTCAAAATCCTATATACGTTAAAATCCTAAAATAATTAATCCGAAACTTTGAAAAATGAACCTTAATTGTCTAAAAATCATATAACCTTTAAATTTCCTAAAATCTTTAATGTTTATCCGTCCTCTTTATTTTTTCTAAACCAAAAATACATTATTAGTATTTTAGAATTTGAGTGTGTGGTCGTCATAAGTTGTCATGAAAATATAATGTATTTAAGATTTGCTTCTATCTAATGCTCATAGATTGCTTAGTTGAGTTGATTGATAACCTCTAAACAAATTTAAAGGTTGTGTTGACTCCCGCTATTGACACAATTTATTTTTAGGATTGTAATAATCTTCTATCTCTATGTGTTACCCATAGAGTGAGCCGGATTTTTTTTTTCTTTTTTTCTTTTTTTTTAAAAGGGGATCGATAGTGGTTCCCATTAATTTCCCTTTGGTAGTCAGGGGCCGCACACCCCTCCACCTTGATAGTGTGCGCTCATACTCACTGTGGGTCAGCTCATGCGCACCTCCATTGTATTTAAGCGTAAATGCGGTACCAACAGGGCTTAAACACAGAACTTTAAGGTTTTTAGACAACACCCAACATCCAATCTAAGCCGAATTGTCAATACTTTCTTTATATGTTGCTTATAGAATGAGCTCTCGATCGGATATGGGCCCGGACAACCGTCCATATGGACCGCATATCAAGCTGGGTCTGACCCCTAGCCACGTGCACCGGATCGTATATAACTGCAGCGCATTTCTCAAAGAAACACGACTCCGCAATAATGTTATGCTTTGAATGCCATATGAATAAAGACTGAAATAAGAAAAGTTTGTCACTGAAGTTATCCTACTGGCAATCATGTATATATATATGATAGGTAGTTATTAATTTTGAACTTTACTTGTAATAAAAATGATATAAATCGAAAGAACCCTTTCTAAGCACCTTTTTTAGTTGTAAATATTTGCTGAGCTTACTTTATGAAAATAGTACTCTCTTTGTATTTTTTTATTTGTCGTTTTTTTTATAGACGTTTTTATGTGATTTTTTAGGATAAATATTATAATGATGGATCTTAATATGTTCGTATCGAATTCTACTTTGATAATATATATATTTTTATTATAATTTTATAATATTTATATTTTGAATTATTTACGTTCAAAAATTAATACATAGTATTTTAAGTGACAAATAAAAGAGGACAGAGAGAGTACAACATAGGACCCTTCAACTTTAATGCCATTGTCATTTCTGTTGTGAGTGATATCTCATAAGGTTGGCACTCAATTAATAATTTCTCTCTCTATTATTTAATAATAGTTGTTTAAGGTTAAATTTAGTGAAGTAAGAAGATATTAATATTATTTGTTAAATAATTTAATAAGTATGTATGTATTTAATATATTTTCTTAAATTTTGTCAAAAATATAGATATGATATATATTATTATTGACGGACAAGAATTTATTTACGTATTATGATGATAACAATATTCATTTTTTACTTTAAATACATGCAATATAATCAAATTTGCATTGTAATTTAATAGATAAAAAAAGGATACATATATGCTAGTTAAAGACAAGCGCGAGAAAAGCTATCTTATTCACAGTTGAGCATCTGGAAGCAGCTGAAAACAATTAATTTCATCCATAGGAAAGAGTGAAGTTAACGTTAATATGGAGCTGCGCAGAATAATGCCTTCTCAGCTTAGATCGTCAATAAAATCACCAATCTGAGATGCTTAGCTAAAGCCATAAACATGCATGATGGCCCAACTCCACCATCCATCGACTTTTTTTTTTTCCATCATCCAATAAAACTCAGTTTGTGAGGACATTTGTACCTTAGACAGACTGGTTTTTCTGTCTGTCGTTGCGTGAACTCTGACGCACCTCATGAGTCATGGATCTGACATATCTCAAATTTGGAGCTACCAGAAGTCAACAATAAATATTGGATGATAAAAGCACAGATGGCCCATTTTTGTGTGAGTAATTGACTGATAGAAAGTCGAAACACATCTGATTTGTAGGTGTGAATAATTTGTGTGAGTAAATATCTGACCGATCGAAACATGTCCACCAACCGTATGTGTCCATCACACATCTAATTGAGATATATGGTGTGGAAATTTGAAAAATTAAAATGATAATTGACTGATGAAAAATTATTTTAACTCTTTAAATATATACATTGTATATTCTGATTAAGTATGGTTCACAAATAGATGATGAATTTGATCCATTTAAAATTCACTCTATCCCCCTTCCAGATGAAAACGTTGCGATTTTTATTATGTTCAGATTTTATTAACCCGACCATTTACTATCTACTTATTCTTGACATATAACACATGCGTCGTCGAATTTTTGAGCAAGTAAATGTGTGAAAATCTTAGTTGCAGGTGACCAAAACATGTTTCCTTAACTGTACGACACTGTCACGCCGACAGTGGACCGTGCACTTAAACAGTAGGGTCCACTGAAACTACCGATCCCGCGTACGTGCACCTTACAAGTCCATTTGTTTTGTTAGTAAGTAGTTTAACTTGTCCTAGAAATTTAACTTATCAAGGAATCCCATTATTTAATTACTATGTCATCTGCATGCCTGGCTAAACTGTATCGAAAACGGGGCAGATGTCTGGGGCGGATAAAATACTGAAATCTGACAACAACCTTCTTAAATTGACCAACTAATAATAATGTGCTTTTGCTTGAACCACATACAAAGGTGTACACCACCATATGAATATAGAAAGGAGAAACCAAATGAGATATCTGGAAACACATATTCAGGAACATTATCTTCCATGGGCTCTAAATTCTCCAAATCAGGGTAAACAACCTGGAAACATCATCCTGGCTTAGGCCCCAGAATCACACTGAAAGATCAAGCAAACATATATAGTGAGAAATCCCTTTATTATATATTCTGTCGAAATGAAAGACGCGCAATTAAGCACACAGCCGGAGAGCTATAAAAGCATAAGCATTAAGCAGCTTATGGCAGGCTGGCATGTGGGGGGAACAAGGGCTTCTTGTAAATGGGAGGGCATGGCTTCTTGGGGATGGTGAACTTAGGGATAGAGGGGTGAACGTAGACGGGCTTGGGGATGGGGATTGTGATTGGCTTCTTCTTGATGACTGGGAATGGGTGGGGGTGGTAGTATGGCTTCTTCTTTATGACGGGGATGGTGACTGGTGGAAGAGGGTGTTTCTTGATGGCGACGATCGGGATCGGAGGAAGTGGGTGTTTCTTGATTTCAACAACCGGGTGGTGTTTGTGGAAGGGATCTTTCTTGTGGAAGAAATCTTTCTTGTGGAACGGATCGATTTTGTGGAAGTAACTCATGGGCTCCACCATCTCACCTTCCTTCTCCACCTTAACATCCCTATTCTCTGCTTCAGCACTGCAGAAGCTCACAGCTGCGGCAGCTAGGAACAGCAAGGCCAGGAAGGCAGAAGATCTCGACACCATTCTTTTCCTTTTTGTTTTTTTAACCTACTCCGTCGTAAGAGAGAGTGTACTACTGTGAGGAGGTTGTGCATGGTGAAGTAGCCATCTTGACTAGCTTTTATAATGACAGTAATAGTAGGGTTTGAGGTATCTTTAATGCCGCGTTTACGGATGATCGATGGGATTATTATTGTTCGGCGGAGAAGAGAGATTGAATTTAAGGCTCACTCTCACTCACTCACATGTACTGAATTGAATGAGGTTTCTCTCAACTGCACCATCTGCATGGCTGGCTTTTAGTGGTTTGGATGGCTTTCAGTGGTTTTAATTAACATGCATTTGTTGGTGAGAGATGAAAATCACGTCATTAAAGAACCACAACAAGCAGCCGTTTCAATGAACCTGCAATCAAAACAACAGTAAAGCAATTGAACCAACAAACTGAACCAACCTAAATCCGATGATTTCTGATTGAAGATCTAGTTTCAATTTTCATCAAAAGATTTATAAACAATTAAACAAAGTTCAATTTAGTTATATATTTTTTTAAAATTATTCTAGTTTTCTGAAAGCATAATTTAAAAATGTGATTTACCCTTTTAAACCAAATTCAATATGTGAGTTAACGGCACGGAGTGGTCAGAAAATCTGAAATGTGCCATGCTCACAAACCCAAGATCTTAATCAACTTTTTAAATAGGAAATCGCTAAAATGAGTTAGGTTCTGACGTGAAAATTTGGTAGAGCTCCTGAGTTATCATTTTAATCAAAATCATAATTATCTTTTACAATTTTGTCTAAGAAATTGGTGAGGTGCAGAGCAAAAAAAGAAAACATTTTTTCTTACAAAAATTGAGTTGGCTGGAAACTGGTTACAATTTTTGTTGCATTTTCCCAGTCACAATTGAAATTTTCTAATATAAAAGTACATATAGTTGAAGACTGTCCAAAATTGGCTAGAAAATTAAGACTAAACATAGATTTTTAAAAAAATTGGGCGGAAAATGAGGCTAAATGGTAATATAAAAAACCTGATCGGAAAACAATCAAAAAGTTTTGACAAAAAAGTAGCTGCAAATATGTAACTATATTAAAAGATGTATTAGTTGGTTGAAAAGTGATTGAAAAATAAAAATTAAAATTAAATAAATAAGTAGGTTAGAAAGTGGCTGCAGAGCGATCGGAAAATATGATTAATAAATAAATAAATTGATCACAATTGAACAGAAATTTAAGTTGCCCAAAAAGTGGCTACAAACTACCTTAAACAATGACTAAAAAGAAAATAAAAAAGCGAATAGAAAATGACTAGAAAAATATTCATTCTCTATTGGATAATCTGACTTCTCATGGATTCATCAATATCAATTATTTATCGTTGATCAACTCCATCACGCGGTCCTTGTTTCTTCCTTACCAAACACATAATAGAAAAATAATGACCGAAATTTTTTTAAAAAATCATATCGCCGCTAGTTGGCTGAAAAAATACTTATGGCCGTAGTTATCACTGGTCATGGTCTCGGTTCCTAATTTTCCGGTTGAACAGGCGATTTAAATCGGTTCAACCGTCAGTTCAATTACAAATAATAATTACAATATATAATGTCTAAGGTGTTATCTTCAAATAGAAGAACAAATGACTGTGATAGCTCGTTTGGTTAAAAGTGCCGCCTAGAAGTTATAGTGCTTGAGTTTGAATCTCAACGCCTCCTATTTTTTGAAATAGTTTTTTAAATATAATTAAGAGTTAATTTAATCTTAATTAAATCTTTAATTATAATAAATTGGTTCAACTGGACCGGTCAGGTTCAGTGATATTTCAATATATCATCCGATTTGTCTCAAAAGAGATTCTTATCCACTCATTTTGATATGAAGGGTCTCGGTGATGCCTCTTATGTTCTAGGCATTGAAATTCATCGAGGCAGGTCCAAAGGAGTATTAGGTTTGTCTCAAAAGTCATTTATGAACAAAGTACTTAAGAGATACAATATGAATAACTATTCTGCCATGGCTGCTCTTATAGTCAAAGGCAATAAGTTTGGATTATTCCAATGTCCAAAGAATCAATATAAGCTAATCAGATCAAGATGATTCCTTACGCTTCAACTATAGGAAACATTACGTAGGATCAAGTCTGTACACATCCCGATTTAGATTTTGTAAGCGGAATGCTTGGAAGATTTCAATCAAATCCAGGACTTAATCATTAGAAAGCTATTAAGAAAGTCTTGCTTTATTTACAAGCTAGGCGCTAAAGATTGCATGCTTACATATAAGAGGACCGATAACCTTGAGGTTATAGGTTATTTAGATGTTGATCTTGCGGGGTGTGTTGATACTAAAAAGTCAACATGAGGATACATCTTCACCCTTCAGGAGGAGCTATTTCATGGAAAAGCTCTAAACAAGAGCTTACGACATGATCAACGATGCAAATTGAGTTTGTGGCATGTTTTGAAGTCACGGGACAAGGTGTATAGCTTAATAATTTTATCTTAGGCTTGAAAGTGACCGACAACATATTTAGACCACTTAAGTTATACTGCGATAATGAGGCCGCAATATT
This sequence comes from Kalanchoe fedtschenkoi, assembly GCA_002312845.1. Lineage (NCBI taxonomy): Eukaryota > Viridiplantae > Streptophyta > Magnoliopsida > Saxifragales > Crassulaceae > Kalanchoe > Kalanchoe fedtschenkoi. The sequence continues at coordinate 4,028,521 of NQLW01000032.1, read as the reverse complement.
CTTTCTGAATAATAACAAGTCAAATGGTGCTTGCAAGCACATTAACATTAAGTATCATGTTGTAGAAGATATAACTCAGGATCAGAATATTATGGTTAAGCACATAAGCATTAAGTTAATGTTAGTGGATTCACTTGCTAAAGGCTTACCACTTAGTCTCTTTCAAGAGCATGTTGTCAGCATAGGTAAGGATAACCTGTGATCTGATTTCTGAATAAGAGGACCATAATTATGAACCAATTCCCAATAAGAACTAATGGTTATCCTATCGAGATAGAGCAGCGTATAATAGGTACTCGAGTTTCAGTGGTATCATACTAACTGTTGTAACTCATTTTCTTGGTATGCTAGTCTGTTGAGTGTGTGGACTTATGTTGATTAGCCATTCGATTAAGTGGGAGTATATTGGATTAATCTCAGGCCAAATAGTGAGATCAAATAACATTAGGTCCACGATCGGTGGACGTTCCCCAACTAGAGTTACGGTCCCCATCGTTCAGCGCCATCATATTAGGGATAAGAGATACATTTGAGGTTATTTGATCAATCCTTTTACGTTGCTCGTCCACAACTCTCAGAAAACTAAGAATTATGATCATTAGAGGTGCTGAAGCGATTGGAAGGTCGTCGCCGCCAAATAAGCCTACGTCAATTCCGAGTTAAGCCATCTGCAACAATCTGAAAAAATTAAGCATACAATGTCTATCTCATCTATCTCCGGTTAGTTTTTGTTTCCGCAAATAAGTTAAAGTGTTAATGTTGTTAGGCTAAGTTAACGAAATATGTTGGTTTCCCAAGTCTGAAATTAGTCAATTAAAAGCAATATCTCGCACATATAAAACAGTACTAAACAACTTCAAAACGGAGCTTATGAGCCAAGAAAGCACAATTTCATTCTACCTCCGCCATTTGCCAAAAAACATAAATTATAATGCATAGGATAGTCTCCCCCATAAAAATCGGACCTTCCACCTAGCTGATAAAATAATATACAGATTGCTTTTCTTTTGGATATTATTTCGATCGAATAAGAATATTAGTAATCGAACTAACTTGTGTTACTTCAGGATTACATATGAAATATGAATTTGCGGCCGCTAGATCCACTGCATATGTCAAATTCAAACCAGCTCCAACAACTCTCGGAACAGACCAAATACTACAAGAAATAACACTGAGGAACAAATGATAGTATCAAAACCATTTTTGCTCTAATTCTGTGTGAAATTTTCGCCTTCGTATTCAAAATTCTCTAAAGATTCCAAAAAGGGGTCATAGAGAACACCAAGAGGCAAATAGTAATTTCAGCTCAGCAATCAAATGTATTTCATTAGTTCGAAAATTAGTTGGGAGTATCAGTGACGACTGTAGAAATTTATTTTTATGGTGTACAAAATATTTCATAATCAAAATTTAATAATTATGATGTGTTTAAGTTCATAATACATTCTGAATTTAATCTATGAGTGTTTTTTTATAAAATATATTTTTACTAGCAGTTTTGGTTGAACTATGATCTGTTTTGAGACTGAAATATGATGATATTTACTAAACTAGGGTACAATTAATCGAAATATATCAATATTAAACGGCTAGAGAATAATTTACATTGTATTTGGGCTGTGGACGGCTGTTCAAACTTTCTACTCAGTGGAACTCCAAATGGGGTAATATAAGTATCCAACTAATTTACACAAACACTCCTCAACTCTTTTAATTGTACACAAGACACCCTATGATAATTATTAGGGGTGGACCGATTCAGTTCGGTTCTGTTTTTAATATAAATTCAAATTGAATCGTTCATAATCTGTTGAAAATTTTGAAGCCGAACCAAACCACTAACTTTAAAAAACTAAATGATTGATTTTTACTAAATAGTAGATTTTTTATATAGTTAATAATATAGAGATACTAATTTATATTATATATTCCATTAAATTTACATATGATCTAAAATATAATAAAATAATTTGGTTTGGTTCGGTTTGAAAAAATTTACAAACCGAACCGAACTGTTAATCTTCAGTTTTTCAAAAATTTGAAATCATGTTGAAGCACTAACACTCCAAAATAAACCTATTTTATCAATTCAATTTAATTCAATTTATCAATTTTTTTCTAATAATTGTAAATCACTAATACTACCATCTTAGTTAATAGAAACAACTTGTGACTTTTTTTTCATATGTATAAAGAGGATCAATAGTGATTCCCCACTTTCATCCTTAGGATTCGAAATCGAGAGTTATAACCCCTCTCAAGTGAGGTGCTCACCAGCTGAGCTACCCCTCATCCCTTAAAAACTTGTGATTTCATTATATTGCTTGTCCGCGTATGGAAATATGGAAAGTTTGCGAAAAGAGTACCCATATTTTGTGGTGAAGCAAGAATTACAAGGGATCTTTGTTGCATAGTTTACTATATAAGCGTTCACTTTTTCTGCTTGTGTGTAGCTCAAGCTCCCAATCACTCGTACCCAGAATGGCGGGAGGCAGTATGAATTTACACTGACCATTTTAGAATCGGATTACTATGAGCTATTGGAGAATGAAAATGAAGTCTCTGTCAGGAATCATTTATAAAGATTATTTTTAAATTTTTTTTATTAAATGTATATTACAACGTACGCATCCGACTATCAGGAGATTCGAATTCTAATTGTGAGAAATTCAGAAGCATCATCAGACATCTCAAACTATTATGCCCAATATCAAATTTCCAAGCAGCATTAAAACTGAGGATCCGAGATGCTATATTGACGCGCCGAGCTCTGCACATTGCCAACTTGGCTAAGTGATCATAAGGAGTGGTATCAATGGGTGGTCACTGGTTAGTGAAGATAATTATGTACCCAGAGGAATGGCGAATCCAAAAAAATAAATCAGTGGGATCAAAACAAAAATTTATTAAGAGTGACATAATTATTTATGTCAGTACATGATGAGTTTTCATATTTTATAAAAGCGGATGGCTTGTAGTTTTTTTACTAATATTTATGTATCTATAAGTATATTTTTTTAAAATAAATCTACATCAAAGAATAAAATTTAAAAAGAATAAAAAATAAACTCATTTTCAACTTTTTTTTCAATGTAAAAATTAAAAAAAGGAATGAAGAAAGCAGCTGCTTCAACTGATGATTACGGCTACTAGCTTAGTGGTGAGCTTAATTTGTTTTTTTAAAATTAACTTATATAAAATTATTTTAATTATAAATAATTATATACAGAATTGAAAATCACATACGCAAGACTCCTAGACTAGTTAAAATGAACTTATGGACTGGGTCGGGCCTTAATTTATGTGGAGTATCACATATCTTTCCACTTATTCTACTGTTACTAATTTTATTCCAAACTCTAATCGATGCAGCAGGGAGCGAACCAGCAGGGACAGCTGGTGGCGAGGTCACAACCGGCGTGGCGAGATCACAATCAGTCGAGATCATCCTAAATAGACTTGCAGCGCACAGGTCACAACTCGGGCGTTAAGGTTCGGAAAGGATGAGAGTTGAGAGTCAAGCTATGGTTGTTCAATTATTCTTATCTTCAGTTTTTGACTTTCTATTCAAGGTGAGTTGAGTTTTCATTTCACAGATTGCAAATCTGGAAGGGTCATTTTTATATATATTAAAAAATTTCAGTAAAATTATTTCTTTTCTATATTAATAAAAATATTTCACCTGGTCTGACTCCTCTGGATTGAGAAATGAAAAAATGATTTAATTATGCATACAGACCCTAAAATTCGAAATTCAAACCAAAAAATGCTACTCTTACTTTTTTGTATCCCAATTCACTTATCAGCCCAAATCAGCCTAAAAACATAAATAAAGAAGAGCCAAATTGAGTTGGCCTAACTCCAATCCCCCAACCTAAAATTCCTAACAATCTAAAAAAATGTAAAAAAGATAATTATAAAAAACAACGAACATGGGAAAAAGTCCCAAGATTCTGAGAATGGAACTTATTTGATCATCATTATATAAATTTTTTACTCCGAATTGAGATTTATGTATCCTCCTCTAGCTAATCATAAAAGCATAATGTGCTATCGTTGTGATCTGCGGCCGACAGAGCTACACAGCCCGACCGTGTAAATGTGTCGTGTAGTACTTGCACCCACTTCTTGCTAGTGGATACTTGTTCGAAACCTAGTTGAACTAGGCTCCCACAACCAGCACACGCTCCCACCTCTTTCTAAAAACTCATAGTGGAGGAGGAGGGTCGGGCAGGCTCTCCTCCTCGCACAACCACTGCCCCACCACCACTCTCATCTCTTCCATCTCCAGCCACCACAGATCTGGGCCTAGGCCACCCTGTTTTGGCCTCCCACCACCACCACCGGCACTACCATCTCGCCTCAAACCCGTCCACAGCCCCGATCTGTCGTCGTGCTCTGCCACGAGTCAGCTTCTCGCACAGTAACGGTGGCCAAGGAGGCCTGAATCCCCATCCGAAGCCGCCGTGGCTGGCCGCGCGACTGGGTCTGCCTTGCAGGCTGCAGATCTGGCTTTTCCTACCCCACGAATCTAAACCTGCGGCGGCCTCATCCCCAGATCTGCCCCCGCCGACCGC
>NQLW01000032.1:4003592-4023385 GCA_002312845.1 Kalanchoe fedtschenkoi | reverse complement strand
TCTCTGATTACAATCTCCAAACATCTTATACTGAAGCAGAAGATGCTGGCAAACTATGTTATGGTATGTGATGTGGAGGTGGAGGTGGTGGTGACCTGCCAAAGCCAAATCTTGGAGTGCGTCTCCTTCGCTTAGAGATGGCAGGGTCAGTGATAGTCGGATTTGGGCGGTGACCAAGGAATGTCTGTGAACCAGGAAAGTGTGATGAAGGCATGTATGTTGCTGCTGTGCCCTCTGATGCATCATTCAGATTTCGCGCATAGCAGAAGTTTGCAACAAAAGCAGCAGCTAAGATCAAGACCAACAAACCAAATGATCTGATCACCATTTTTGGATTTAGAACTAGGAGCTAGCTTTGCTTGGTATAGAGCACAAAGTTACCTGTTTTATATTGGCTCTCGAAACAACACACTGTCTGCTTTAATGCCAGAACCGGTGTTGGATGGAGTGATTTAAAACTAAGGACCCGCCTATATGTGGTGGTAGTTGACAAGTCCCCATCCGGATTCTTATGGCTTGCCGACGCTCATGCTAAAAATCTTCAGCCTAAAATTGTATGAGGAACCCTCTGATTTGTACATTGCCGTGCATGCGAATACTTGTTGAAAAAATAAGGAACTTTGTATTTAGTCAATTGTGCTCCTTTAGGTGGTGATTGAAATGAATATATAAGATCAATTTATATGGCTCTTAAATATAAACAAATCAATCAAATATGAATAGTGAAAATTGAAATATAAGAAGAAGATAAGAAATCTACTAGCATTCACATCTGTAGTATTAACTTCATTGATCTTATGTGGTTTTTATCTTTGATCAATATTTTTGTAGTTTACTCCTTGATAATCTGGGCCCCAACTTTTCCAAGGCCCCAAATTTTCCTCAGCCCAGCTAATGCCTAATTTCCTCAGCCAGACAGCCAAGGAATAAAATTCTCCGTAAACCTAATCTAAGTACGGGAAGTTGCAGCGGCGCAACAGAGACAGCAGAGGGCACACGTCGCAGAGCCGCAGAATCACGCGACTGCAGGCAGGACAACGAGAGGTACAACATCAGAGGCTCGATCTCGTCGCCTCGCTCGACGATTCCATAGCAAACGGTCGAAAGGTACGACGATTTCTTCTCACTTTTCTTGTAATTAACGGCCAAATGGTCGCCTATTTCTACACTCTTCTCTCTGAAATTGATTTTCCATTGCTACGAAAACGAGTATATGAAAATTAGTCAGCCTGAAATTGCAATTTCGGATTCCCCGGGTCTGCTCAAACTGTAATTTTTTGTCACCATCCATCAACGATTTCGATTTTAAAGATCAGTTTCTGATATCTGAGTTACCACAGGTTTTATTGTTTATTTCTCAAATGCTTTTATTTTTTGTTGTGAATCTGTGATTGACATAATTGGTTAGGCTTGTATTATAAATTCCTCTAAATTTGTCTCTTGTTTAAATATGTCTTCTAGAATTAGGAAATATGATTCTGGTTACGAGAAATTACAGAAAAAGAAAAAAATTGAAAATTTTATTAAATCACAGCAAGGCGCTCTTGATAAATTCGTAGTGAAGGAATCGCAAATTTCATTAGACAATGAAAATATTGATTTAAAGTGAGATGAAAATTTTGATAGTGTGAATAATTTAGTTTCTAATGATGATGATCATTTTATAGTAGATCATAGTGATACAGATGACAATGATGATATTGATTCGAAACATTCGCTTGGTGGTAAAGAGTGTATTAAGAATTTGAATGATGATAGACAAAATGAAGAGTATTCAAATTCTCATGTTGAAATTTTTGATCCTAGATATTGGAATGCTCTTGATTCGAAAATGATTGATACTTTAGCGGTAAAGGGTCCTAAAAGAGACATACTTTTCCAAAAAAGACCTAAGAATAAACTTGGTAGACGGTTTTCCTCAGATTTATATATTAGAGTTTTGGATAATGGTGAAAAACATGATAGAGATTGGCTTGTATATTCAAAAGAGCTTGATAGGGTTTTTTGCTTTTGTTGCAAGATATTTTAAAAGCGATATGTAAAAAGTGGATTAGTAAATGAGGGTTATGCGGATTGGTCTCACATTGGGACTCGACTTCAAGAGCATGAAATTGGCATGGAGCATAAAAAAAATTGGACTACTTGGTATGAATTACGTTGTAGATTAAATGCTTATAAAACCATTGATCATGTGGCTCAAAAACAACTTAAAAAATAAAGGCATCATTGGAAAAATGTTTTGGTAAGAATAATTTCAATTGTAAAGTTTCTTACCAAACATAATATAGCTTTTCGTGGTAAGAAAGAGAGGTTGTGTGAAAATAACAATGGAAATTTTCTAGATTTAATTGAAATGTTAGCTGAGTTTGATCCAATTATACAAGATCATGTTCGACGTATTTCAAGTGATGACATTCACTTCCATTATCTTGGTCATAATATTTAGAATGAATTGATATCTTTGATTGCTTCTTCAATTAAATCTGAAATTATGAAAAAGGTAAGACAAGCAAAGTATTTTTCTGTTATATTGGATTGTACTCCCGATATTAGTCATCAAGAGCAAATGTCTATGATATTGAGATATGTTGATCTTTCTTCTAGTTCTATTGTTATTGAAGAATCATTTTTGGGATTTATAAATGTTAATGACACTACAAGGCAAGGACTTTCTGATGTTTTATTACAGGAATTAAAGCTTCTAGATCTTGATTTGGACAATGTACGGGGACAAGGATATGACAACGGTTCCAATATGAAAGGAAGACATCAGGGAGTTCAAAAAAAACTTTTAGATATTAATCCTAGAGCTTTTTATACTCCTTGTGGCTCTCATAGTTTAAATTTGATGTTGTGTGATATGGCTAATACTTGTAATAAAGCTAGGGATTTCTTTGGTGTTATACAACGGATTTATACAATATTTGCGAATTCAACTAAAATGTGGCAAATTTTAAAAGACAATGTTAAAGGGTTAACACTTAAATCATTATCATCTACTCGTTGGGAGAGTCGTGTTGATAGTGTTAAAGCAGTTAGATTTCAAATTGGGGAGGTAAGAGAAGCTTTGCTTCAAGTTTCCGAAAATGATAATGACTCAAAAATAAAAAGTGAATCAAAATCATTAGCAGAAAATGAACTTGGAAATTTTGAATTTGTAGTTGCTCTAATAATATGGTATGATGTATTAAGTTCAGTTAATGTGGTGAGCAAGAGTTTGCAATCAGTAGATATGCTTATTGATGTTGCCATTGAGAAAATTCAAGGTTTGTTTTGTTTTTAAAAAAAATTTAGAGAGATAAGAAATGTATTAACTTATATAGAATGAATGTTGATTGGAATGAATTTACAAATGAAAGGAAAAGGGAGTATTTAACTCCACCGTACATCATTATAACCACATGTGATTTGTGGTGATGAGTAAATGGAGAAATGTGAAGGCAAGGAGACAAATACGGGTCATCAAGAGTTGTTGATGAACATTTCAACACTCCCCCTTAGCGACAACTCTCTCTCAATTCTGCACTTAAAATCATACCGAGCTGTTTGCGGAACACTTCAAATTTTATACTACTAAGACCTTTAGTGAAAATATCTGCTACCTGATTTGCTGTAGTTATATATTCCATCTTTATATCACCAAGCAAAACCTTCTCACATATATAGTGATAATGAACTTCCACTTGTTTTGTTCTTACATGAAACACAGGATTTTCAGCTAGCCGTATTGCCGATTGATTATCACAATATAACTTCACAGCATTTTCCACAAGGTGGTGCAAATCCTGTAATAATTGTTTTAACCATGAACTTTCTTGTGCTGCCATTGCTGCTGCTCGATATTCAGCCTCTGTACATGATAATGATACTGTTGGTTGTCTCTTACTACACCAAGTTACTACACCTGAACCAAGATTAAACGCATAACCCGTTGTGGAGCGTCTTGTATCATGATCACCAGCATAATCGGCATCACAAGTGCCAATCAATTCACATATACCTTCTCTCTTATATAAAATGCCATAATCAATGGTTCCCTTGATATACCTCAAAATTCTTCGTGCAATCTCCAAGTGGTTCTTCTTTGGATTTTGCATGTATCAACTAATAACTCCCACTGCATATGTTATATCAGGTCTTGTAAGAGTGAGATATAACAAGCTTCCCACAATCTGTCTGTACATCATTGCATCTTCAAGATCTTTACTCTCAGCTGAGCATAGACGCACATTAGCATCTATCGGCGTTGATATAAGCTTGCACTCTTGCATACCATAATTCTTTAAAAGATCTTGAGAATATGTATGCTGGCACAAAAAGAGCCCCTCATTAGTTCTTTTCACTTCCAATCCTAGGAAGTGATGTAACTTTCCAAGTTCCTTCATCTGAAAGCGAATTGAAAGATTGGCTCTTATCTGTTGTATTTCCTGATCATCATCTCCTGTGATAATATGATCATCCACATATACCAACACAATTGAAAGCTTTCCACTATGAGCTTTCACAAACAAGCTAGAATCAGATGGAGCCATGAGTAGCCATTACTCAATAAGAATTCTGCAATTTTCCCATACCAACTTATTCTCAGAGTCTTTGACCCTTTGCAAGTATCCAGACAGCTCCTCCTTTCATTCTTTGGACAACCTTACTTATTGGGCTAGCCACTATAAGTTCCCTTCCAAAGAACTTCAGCTCATATGCTTCAATTTTATTACTTCTTGTGCCTATCAGATTTGGAAAGGAAGAAATAATGTGATTTTCAATCAGGTTCCTTTTAGCAGGCAGCAAATTCTTCATTTGATCAGAACTGAATCCATCCTCAAGCTCGGTGTTATCAAGCACATCAAATCATCTGGTTTTAACAATTCATGGGCAGCTGCTATCAACTTGGATCATCTTTTAACCTAGCCTAGATGTGCTCGTTTGTTCTTTCTCTGTAGTTCGTTTTTTTCCTTTTCAATCTGTTTGTACTCATCCTCTTCTTCAATGCAAGCATCCCTTTTGCAAAAAAAAAGCTCTCGGTGCTTGCTTTAAACCATATAAGGCTTTCTTTAACTTGCAGACATATTTAGGGTGATTTTGATTCTCAAATCCTTTGGGTTGCTCCATATAGATTTCCCGGTCTAACTCTCAATGAAGAAAAGCATTTTTCACATCCATTTGCCCTAACTTCCATGACTTACTTGCTGCAAGTGCCATCAAGATTCTGACTGTTGGAATTTTTGTCACTGGACTAAATGTTTCATCATAGTCTAATCCATATTTTTGGGAAAATCCTCTGACAACGAGTCTTGCCTTGTATCTTTCAACTGAACCATCTGGTTTCGTCTTCAACTTGTACACCCATTTGCATGAGATAGGATGTACATCTTTAGGAGTGGGCACTAATATCCATGTCTCATTTTGGTTTAGCGCCTCCATCTCTTCTTCCATAGCCTTTCTCCATTCAATTTTCTGAACTGCTTCTTCATAAGTCGAAGGTTGTACATCACTTTGTTGACATCAACTATGGCAACATTTACGTACTTTGGATTAGGCTTCCTTATTCTCTCTGACTTGCGGGGTTTGGGGACAGTAGTTTGACTGTTCTCATCAAATTGGCCACAAATTTCATCGTCTGGCATATCATGATGTAGTCCGGTTTCCCAAGGATTTCTCATAGGCCTAGATGATTCAACACTTATCACCTCCTCGTTGTTGGACTCCATAATATCTTTATCTAGAGTCTGAGTTTCAGCCTCCCCCAACTTCTGTTGAACCTGATCCTCCATCTCCTTCGAGTTAGGTAACACCACTGCTTGCGGTGACCACCAAGAAGAAGCTTCATCAAATATGACATTTCTTGACACATAACAACGGCCAATCGTAGGATCACAACACTTCCATCCTTTCTGCTGTGTATCATAACCAACAAAGATACACCTTATAGCCTTCTTGTCAAATTTTCGTCGAAGATGATCTGGAACAAACACATAGCAAACACAACCAAACACTCTAAAGTGAGTAACCGTGAGTTTCAGATCCCAAAGCTTCTGGAATAGTGAAATAAACTCTAATCTTGCTTGTGGCAATCGGTTGATCACATGAGCTGCAGTCTTCATACACTCGGCCCAAAAACATGGTGGAACATTTTTGGCGTGTAACATGCTTCGACAAATCTCTGCAAGATGTCAATTATTTCTCTCTACAACTCCATTCTGTTGTGGTGTGTTTGAACATGTTAACTGTCGACGTATACCCTTTTGTTGTAAGTATACCTTGAATTCTCCAGAAGTGAATTCTCCTCCATTATCAATGTGTAAGCAACGTAACCCATAACCCACGCTTTTTTTAACATCCTCTTGAAATACAACAAATTTGGTAAATGCTTATGATTTTTCCTTCATAAAGTCAACCCAGACATATCTCGAATAATCATCAATGAAGGTAATCATATACTTATAGCCATTTACCGTTGCTTGTTTGACTGGGCCAAATATATCAGAGTGAACTAACTCAAGTGGCGTCTTGGTTTTGAACTGTGATTCCTTGTATGGTAATTGATGTGCTTTTCCATGCTGACAACCAGCACATACAATTCCATCTCTGACTTCTAGCTTTGGAAGGCCATTCACTGAGGACTCACTCATCATTTTTCTAAGCATGTTATAATTAACATGCCCAAGTCTTGCATGCCACAAATCAGTAGTCTCATTCTTCCTTGTCTTGTCGACATAAGCTTATTGTGCCAATATCACATAGATGGACTCTAGTCGTCGCCCTTCCATGATAGGTGGAGCTACTGGTTTCAGGGTTTTATAAACCTTTACATCATCTCGACCAAACACAACATAGTTTCCCGATGATGTCAGCTGTGAAATGGAAAGAAGATTTTTCTTCATACCTTGAACATGAAACACCTTTTCCAATCTCACCTTTTCTGAATTGAAGCGGTGAGCAATCACTGTTTTTCCTGTGTGGGTGATACGCAATCGGCTGTTATTTGCGGTAATCACATGATTTTCACCTGGGTAACTTTGTGTATGTTGGAGCTTCTCCAAATCTCCCGTCATGTGATTAGAGCATCCAGAATCAACAATCCAGTCAGTATTACAGTTGATCTCACTAGCTCTATTAACAGCACATGTTACCTCTTCAAATGAGCACAAGGCATGAATATCCCATGTCTCCTCATTTCTAGGATTACTAGAAGTTGCTATGTTGCTTTCTTGATTGTTGTTATGCCAACATTCATGAGCATAGTGACCTTTCTTACCACAATTGTAGCAACGAACATTTCTCTTTTGACTTGTTTGTTCATTGCGGCCACCTTTACTTTGTTATGCACGTGCTCCCCCTTCTTGTGAATTCCTCCAACTTTATCTTTAGGCGAATGACTTTGTTGGATCTTTCAACTTCATTTTTCTTTGAAGTATAGTGTTGCTTTCTTGCTTCTCGATTTTGGCTAAGAAGAGCAGCCTCCTTTTCTTTAGCACTAGTCGTAGAATATTGCCTGTCAAGTGCATCCTGATTCGCTAGAATATTTTTCAACTCTTCAAGAGTCGGTTCTTTGGCCCAACCACGTGTAGCCGTAACAAGGCTGTTGAATTCTGGCCGAATGCCATGAATTATAATTCTTCTGGTCCGTGTGTCCGTGATTGCATTTTCACTGTCTAACTTTGATATTTCTTTACACAAGGCTTTTACCTTGGAGAAATATTCACCAATGGTCATGCTACCTTGCTTGATAGATATGAGATCATTCTCCAAACGTTGCAGCTTTGCATCGTTTGTCTTCTCACAAAGAGCCTTCAACGTATCCCAAATTTCTTTAGGTGTTTTAGCCTCCTTCACTTTATGCAGCAAATCATCTTCAATGGAGATAATAAGTGCAAACATTGCTTTACCAGCTTTTATTTGCCACTTCTTACGTTCATCAGTTGTCTCAACTGGTGGCTCTGACATTTCGCTATCTCCAACTATCTCTCATGCTCTTGCCCTTGTAGATAGTACTTGATGCGAAAACTCCAGTTGTTATAGTTGTTGTCATTTAACTTCACAATTGAGTTCATTGAAACAACATCCGCCATGGCTATTAAATTTCTGGAGTCGGTCCCGGACCCTCGCTAGCTCTTGATACCAATTGATGAAACTAAAGGACAAAAGAAATAAGAAACACTTTGTTTCTTATTATAAAGGATGTTGCTGCCAAAGAAATGTATTAATTTATATAGAATGAATGTTGATTGGAATGAATTTACAAATGAAAGGAGAAGGGAGTATTTATACTCTACCGTACATCATTATAACCACATGTGATTTGTGGTGATGAGTAAATGGAGAAATGTGAAGGCAAGGAGACAAATACGGGTCATCAAGAGTTGTTGCTATCACAAGACAGTTTTTTGTAGAGGATGTTGCTCTTCCTCAGGGAATTTCACGCAACCTTGAGTCTAAAACAAAAGTTTTCTATGAGTGGCATATCTGTTTGGCGAGGAGGCTCGCCTGTGCGGGATGACTGATTTCAGGTGAGGTCTTTGCCCATAACTTACCTCGGAGCCCGTAGAGCGAAGACTGGGCAAAAATTTCCAACTTTGAGAAGGTGGTCAGTTAAGTGCTATCGAAGTTTTATCGGTGAAAAACTAAAACTCTAAATGCCGGAGGCAAGCTCACACTCATCCAGACGATTTTTTACTCGATGATCATACATTGCTTATCCGCAGTTCCTTTGCCGAAGGGCGTGCTAAACCGGCTGGAGCAGCTCACCGCGACTTTCATCTTGGACAAAGGAGACTCCAAAAGACGTCATTGGATAAGTTTCACCAAAATGAATAGGGGTTATGATCAAAATAGTTTGAATCTTCCAAGTCTAGGTCTAGGGGAGAGCATCGGTCAATTAATAGAATCGAGTTGTTGTTCGGTTAACCAAACCAAATTAACCGAATTTTAAAAGTCTCGACTAATAACCAAATCGAATTGTATGGTTAACCGATAATTTGGTTATCGGCTAAATATCAATTTAATTAAAATTAACCGAATAATTTTTTTTATAAAATTAATATATTTATATGTAAAAAAATTATTTTTTATTTAATAAATTTATTTTCTGGTTAATTCGGACTCAAAAATTTCTCTTCCATTAACCGAACTAAATTAACTAATTTTTTTTCGATTTTTGATCGAATTATCTGATTCACCGAATTAATGAAACCGAATTAATTCAGTTAAGCTATATAAATTCGGTGAATCGATTTTCGCCGAACAATATTCTGTCTTATATAGGTCCTTTGATGGAGTCCCTCAACACTAGCGATAGCGAGGAAGGTGCTCCTTCTGAAGGAACAGCGGTTCCTACGGGGCAACGCGGCTCAAGCACTGTAGTACTGGAGCGATTGTTCTCAGGCGCAACAACGGTTTCTTTGAGGCAATCTTGCATAATAAGTGTCATGTGTGCCTATTTGGTTGAGTGCAGGTTCATACTAATAGACCAAGTGATCGTCTTTGTGAGGTGCGGGGCCTTCAGTTATCCGAGATTCAGGCAGACAAGTTGATAGGAATCCCCCACAAAGGCCTCTGAAGTAAAAACTATTTAAACAGTCCCAAATTAGGGGTAGAAAATTAAATGAAAAGTTAAATGAAAAATAAAATGAAAAATTAATGAATGTTTTAGTACTTTCTATAAAATTTTCCACCTCAAACCAAAAAAAGTAAAATAAAATGGATTGTTTGAGGGATTTATTTTCCCTCTAACTTTTCTTTCTCTCTAACTTCCCTCAAACCAAACACAACCTTAATAAATCATGATTGCATGATCATGTATATTTTAAATAGAAAACAAGTAACATTGTCCTGGTTATAAGGTGCATAACATAGCTTGAAATCACGGTTTATTTGTTACTATTTTACCTCGAATATCAGATTCAAAATCTGCAAATAGCTCCACAGGGAATAATAGGCAAACCGTATTGATGAACGAAGCTACAAAATTAACAGCGTTACTAAACTCTTCTGTATGACTGTATAAGCAGGAATCAACAAGACACAATAAGGGTTGATAGCACCCAATTTAAGATTGCATCAGTGACAGATAATAGGAGACAATTAATAAAGTCACAAAATTGATTTTTTTGTTTTGTTAACTAAATTAGATGTATGATGCTATCCTTAAGGAAAAAAACCTCAACAAGGAACATTTTCTAATAATAAGGAAACACAATCTCTCCAAATGCTACAACAGGGCGGCAAACCATACTCTTCTCACCATCGTATCAAAATATCAGGACAAAATCTGTCTAACAAGTGTTACCCGGATGAGTGCTTCCTATACCGGTGCCACCTGCAATTAACTTGCAGATGATGCTAGTCTATTTCTTCTTCTTTGATTTGCTCGATAATGACTGAGTATACGCAGTTCCCTGGAGTTCAGAGATGTAAAAAGTTCAGCTGCAGTAACGGCCTTGAAAGCATTGCAAATATAAATTCTAGAATAATACCATGAAATCAAGTCAGCATACCTGTAGCCACTCATCCATTGAAGCATCTGTGGTTTTAGTTCCAACTTCAACCTTGGCAGCTCTTTTCGATTTCTACGTACAAAAAGAAGATCAATGGTAGCCAATTCAAAAAATTTGGGAGGGTGAGAAGGAATTCTCAAAGACACAGATTAAAGGTTACGTGAGGACTTGTTTAAGTACCTTGGACAGTTGTTGTATTTGACCACGGACCCATACTCCAAGAAATATTAGAAGAGCAATGCCAAGAGTGACCAGAAACACTGACTCGACACTGAATAAATTCCCAGATTCAACAACTTCAACTGTGCCATTGTAGAATGTGCTCTGGTAAGGACTCTGATCTATTTCATAAATGATGGTACCCACAAGATCAAAAGTTCCAGCCTGCATTACAATCCGAATGGTCAGACTGATAAAACATTATTTCAATGTTTCTAAGATTCACTGTAACAGGTAGAAATATGTTTACTAATCAACCACAAATCCTAGCAGGTATCCAAAACTACACATCCATGGTAAATACACATACCTGCAAGTACTTGCTAACAGCAAATACGTATGGGAATGTAGCTTGAGCTGATACAGGGACTGTTGCATTGTTGAATCCCTAAATAGAAGATCCAAAATGTCTTATAAGAAACTGGATACTTACTTAATCATCAGGAAGAGAAGATAAGTACCCAATTGTAGTTCACACAAAATCCATACATAGAGTATAGACAAGCAAGTTAAAAGCATAGGAGGCTTGGACCCATATGGAGCTATTGGAGAAATCATCATATATAAGAAATGTAGAGGAGACTAATATGCGCCAGTGGGAGAATACTAACTAAACCATTCAATTCTGCAAACTAAGTATGGACCTAGTGGAAGGTGTCCATCCAGAGAACAAGCTGCACTAATCCAGGCTTATATGAGCGTCAAACTGAGAAGCCCGACCAGTATCAAGGAACAATATTCTTTATCCTTACAGGCGAAGTTGATCAGAACCGTAGAAATATTATCTATGCATCAAAGATTTTCTATCACATGTTCATGCCTTTCCCAATTATTAAATGCAACTAAATAAACATAGTCATAAGCTGAATTAGTATATACAGTAACTAGACACACCATGTGATTGTGCATGATCCGAATCAAATTCCATGAAGTAAACAAAACTGCTGAATATAGTTTGCAGGCACAAACAAACAAATAAAGTACAAACCCATAAAGCACGACAGAATTAAATTGTATTTTCTAAATTCACTTGCCTGAGCAGTGAGATTTTGGACCAGCATACGATGATCATACGGAAGATGAACGCTAGCCTTGATTGCAATAACGTTGAAGGTTGACTCTCCTACAGATAAATGATTTGAAGTAAGCAAAGTCATACTTCCAACGCAAGAAAGATAAACTGCACATTGAAAAGTAAAATACAATACAACAGAAAGCATGCAAATTCATGGAAAAAATAAATAAAAAGCTAAAAAAATATACCATTGTTCTTCAATCCAACAAGAAGTTCAGTCTCCTCTCCAGCTGTTACCACTGAAAATCCAAAACAATTTGTAAAGTTACATTTGTGAAACTGCGAAAGTGCTCAACATTCAAAACAATTTGAAAATTGACGTACATTTGCCAACATTCTTGGGGAATACTGTGATTGTCTCTATTCCAGGAGCTGCATTAAAGGTCTCCTCAACCAAGTCGTGAACATCTTCGTCCACAAGTCCAATATCTCCTTCAGCTGGGTCAGCTATGTCCAAATCAGGATCCGGCTCTGACTGGCACCTAGCAACTACTCAGCAAACTAAAAATCAATCAGAAAAGAAGCAATCCAGCCCTTGTTCCATGCACAATCATCTGGTCCGAGATTGACCCAAAATTCACTTAAAATCAATTCAAATCCACTTAAGCCGGTACAACATTTAGGGTGTGTTTGGTTTAGGGAAAGTTTCATGGAAAGGAAAATTGGATGGAAAATAGAATGGAAACCAAATCCTTTATGATATCCATTTCATTTTCCACTTGTTTATTTAACATAGAAAGTTTAAAGGAAAATGTCAATTATTCTTATTGTTGTTAATAAAAAATTTCCCAACAATTTTCAATCAAACTTTTTTTCCATGGAATTTTCCATTTAAACTAAACAAAGAATTTCTCTAACTTTCAGCCTAATTTTCCTTTCCATGAAATTTTCCCTAAACCAAACAAAGCCTTAGGATTTAGAAAATTCATCCAAATGGACATCTTGCACGGGATTTGGACTCATGCACTGATTCACTCTCACCGATCAATGAAAATCAAATTTCTAAACCTCATCCTAATGCTACTACTATCTCGAAATTCACCAGCAAATCCCACTTCGCTGGTCTAACAAGCATACCAATGAATCCCGCAACTACCAACGAATTAGCTCAACAGGACTTGTAAAGATAGAAACTTTGGAATAGTAGTATTCATGCAAAATTATTCACGGACCCGAATCAATCACAGATCTGAAAAATCAACAAGTAGACAGGTATTCACACAACAGCTGACCTTGGAGTAGAGAAGCCGCGAGAAGAAGAAGAGCTACGAAGTAAACCCTGAAGCCGATCGTCATAGGAACCAATTCGAGGGTAAGAGAGAGGGAGATCGAATTGAGAAAGTCTTTGTTCTGATCCGACTCCCAGAAGACGATGATGCTGTGTATATGGCAGGATGTAGTTCAGATCAGACAAATTGTCTCCTGTTTTTGCAAATATTATCATTTGTTATCACCATTTGTTAATTACTTTGGAAACTAGAGGTTGGAATGACAATTATGATCTTCCGGCCCGCACCGCGCCTCATCCACGTGAGTGAGTAATAATTGAATTTACGATACTCACTATTAAAATTGTATTCGAATAAAATTTTTTTTATGATGAATGAATTAACAGCATGATATTTATCATAATTACTTTTTAACAAGTCAATTTAGGTTAACCATCATTCACGTATTGTAAACACAATTAGTATATAATCAAAACTCACAAGCACTTATATAGGGGAAAAAATCTAAAATTGGTGTCGAACTATCATATCTTATCTAATTATAATCTGAATTATCATTTTGTTTTAAATAAGGTGCAAATCATTAAATTTTTAACCGATATTTTAATAATATGAAGAAATAAAATTCATTAATACATTAACCGTTAGATTCTCAACAGACAATTTTAACACCATTAAGAAATAATAAACTTCTAAAGACATTTTAACTCCAGTTTAAAATTAGAGGAAAAATCCAAAAAGACCCTGAATTATCATTATTTATCTAATTGTTGTTCGAACTACCACAATTTTTAAAAAGAATGCAATAAGAAAAAATTTGGACTGATTTTTTAAAATAAAATTTACCATTACACTCACAAACTAATATTATTACAACATTTAGATTCGTGTGAAAATTATGTTGTTTGGTTATCAAAATAAATAATATCGTTTTTGCGCACAAAATAAAACTACGACTTTTGATACTTAAACAATCATAATTATCAATAAATTTAATAAGATTAATTATATTTATAAAATCAAACAAATTGATTTGAAGCATCATTTGAATTCAGTCCAACTTTTTGCATCTCACATTTTTTTTTTTAAATCATATTATTTCCGCCGAATCGGGAGACTCCTGAGACGCCAAGCCAAATCCAAATCTCAATTTCATCTACATCCCTTCACTTCAAATCACTCTGTTTATGCTTCAGCCGTATGGTTTTGATTTTAGGGGCTAATGGGGGCGAACCGGATTCAGGGCAACAATCGGCGTCCGCTTTCAGGGAGTTTGCTCGGGCGGATTTGAGAGCAGTCGCCGGTGCATGACAATATAAATCAATAATTAGGTTGATTGGAGCATGAAGACGAAGATCTCGAGGTAGGTTTGGCGTTTGATATGTGTGAGCTTCATATATGTTTTTATAAATTGTGTTAACAGGGAATGATGTGTTATTAAAAGGGTAGAGCAATGTTTGGTAAAAACAGATTATTCGAATCGAATTAATTCAATCGGTTAATTTGGTTTTTCGGTTAATTCGATCAAAATCGAATATCAAGTAATTCAAATCGGTTAATGGAACTAAAATTTAATTTTCGGTTAACCAATTTAACCGATAATATTAATTAATAATTTCTGTAAATTTATATTTCATATATAGGTAACGAAACCCAATTAAATTGGGCTGATGTCTTCATAGCCCATCCAAAACCCTAACACACGATAACAACATGTGTCAGGCGCGCAGATCACAACGCTGCTTCGCCGCACAACTCTACTCAACCTGATGCTCTACCGTATGCCCTACGCGCACACAACGACACACCTATTACTCCAGTCATCAATCTTCAAAGCTGCACTGATAAGCACGAGGCGTAACAATTAACGGTTCGTTTCATTTCTCAATTTAATTATAATTTTAAATGGTCGCCTCCCTCATATTTTTATAAATCTCTTCATCTCAATTCGACTCCATAGCAAACAAGCTCAATTGAAATTCTCCTCTTCTCTACTCTTACAGGCCACTCAATTTTATACTATATCAGTCAGATTATCCATACTACAAGGTTTGTTGAAAGAGGTTCGAAGTTGTAGGTATTATTTTATATAAGGTAAGTTATATGTTTTATTGGTGTATTCTAAACAAGTTGCTGTCCACTTCATTTTTCTAATATTCTAAGCTGAATTTAACAATTTTTATTTGTACTATATGCCAGCATCCATCCATCTGATCTCTTATTTTCAATCTGCTTGCCTCTTTCCTGGTAAATTTTATTTATTTTGTGTCTTTCTAATTTATAATATATTTCAATGTTGAAATAAACTCACAATTTGTATTTTTTTTTCCTTTTTTACCTTGTTTCGAAGGTTGAAAAATGACAGATTCAACGGCGAGCAAGGATGCTGAAAATAATTCAAGACCACTTATCATAGTTGAATCTCAAAGGCCTAGTGTGGATTTTACATCACGGACGGTGAATATTGAGAATGGGGATGAAGAACCTGAAGTTGTAGCTATAACATCAAAAGGCCAAAGAAAAATGAAACCAAGATAAAAAGCTTGCAACTATTTCAAAAAGGTTAAGTGTCCTCTCCCTCGTACTACTTCATTCATTGAAAAGGTCCACTGCATTTTTTGTAAAACCGAACTAAATGCCAATCCTAAGAGAAATGGTACTTGTGCCCTGATTTATCATGCAAATAATTGTAAAAAAAAATCCATCTAGGTCTCAGCAAACTATTTTGACTTATGTTCCTTCTTAAAGTGAACAAGGAGGAGAAGGGGATGGTAACTCCGGGATGTTGAAAACTTGGAATTTTGATCAGGATTATGTTAGAAGGGCATTGGCACATATGATTGTTCTTGATGAATTGTTGAGCATACTAGTTTCCAATATTTTATGAGAGTTGCATGCCCTTTATTTTCTGTTCCATCAAGATGGACAATAGCTAGAGATTGTTATGAGATGTTTGATGTGGAAAGATTGAAATTGAAGATTTTTCTAAAAAAATCAGCAGCTAGAGTTTGCTTGACAACATATACTTGGACTTCGATTCAAAGAATCAACTATTTATGCTTAACTGCACATTTTATAGATGAGAATTAGAATTTGCATGAAAGAATTTTGAATTTTGTTCCAATAAGTAGTCATCGAGGTGAGGATATTAGCATTGTTATTGAGAACTGTTTAGCTTCTTGGGACATTGATAAAGTGTTCATTGTTACTGTGGATAATGCTGGTTCCAACAATACAGTTGTTGCTTATTTGAAAAGAAAGTTACTAAATCGAAATGGGTGTCTCATGGGGGGAAAATACTTGCGTATGTGGTGCATAGCCCGCATTATTAATATGGTTGTGGTTGATGGATTAAAAAAGTATGAAAAATTCAATTTCTCGCATAAGAAGTACAGTTAAATATGTAAGGCAATCTCCTTCAAGATGGAAAAAATTTAAGGAATGTGTTTCCATTGAAAAGATTGAAAGTAAGAGTTCTGTTTGTTTGGATGTTCGTACTAGATGGAATTTGACGTATTTGATGTTGAATATTGCTGTAAAATTTGAGAGCGCATTTGATAGGCATGAGGTAATTGATCCATTTTATGGCATTGAGCTTGCTTCTAAGTCAAAGAGCAAGGCAGTTAGTGATAATGATTTTGATAATTTCACTGCTGAGGATTTGATTATTGGGGATGATACATCTTGTTCCCACTAAAATAGACTGGAATAATGCTAGAAGATTTGTTTGCTTTCTAAAGCATTTTTACAATCTCACAATTCGTGTATCCGGATCAAAATATGTCACTTCTAACACCTTTTTACTCAGATTAGTAGCATATTATATCATTTAAAAGAGTGACAGCATGATGATGACATTGAATTGACTTCTATGGCTGTTAGGATGAGACAGACATATGACAAGTACTGGGGTAATATTAAGAAGATGAACATGCTTATTTACATTGCGGTTGTTCTGGATCCTCGTTATAAATTAGAATATCTACAATGGACTTTTCAAGAGATTTATAAGCATGGGAATATGCAAAGCCATTAAATTGAGTGAGATAGTAAAAACAACAATGTATGAATGTTTTAATGAGTATATGAAAGTCAGTAATTGCGAAGTTGGGGGAAGAAGAGAAGGTGGTGGTTATTCAGGTATTCGAGCTGATTTAGACAATTGTTTGGTTGCTGAAGAGGGGGGCTCTAAGCTTATTTCGTTATATATGATGCATAAATCAAGGGCACACATTGAGGAAAACCGGACTGAATTATATACTTATTTATGAGAGGCGACAGAGAGTTTGAGTAGTGAAATTGATGTCTTGGGCTGGTGGAGAATGCATAGCCCACAATTTCCTATTCTTTCTAAAATGGCTTGAGACATATCGGTTGTCCCAGTTTCAACTGTAGCTTCTGAATCTGCATTTAGCACTAGCGGTGGCATTCTTGATTCATTTAGAAGCTCGTTAACTCCTAGAATTGTTTAAGCATTAATTTGTACTCAAGACTGGATTCGGAGTCGCACATCTCAATCCCATCAAAACTTTGTTAAGGAGGATCTTGCTGAAATTGAGAAGCTTGATGAAGGAATATAGTAAATTTTAATTTTATTTATCTATTTTCTTCTACTATTGTGTATATGTAACTATGTTTATGAAGTTTTATGCTTTATGTGATTTTATTAATTAATTCATATTTGAATTTTAATTGTTTTTCAGATTTGGTCAATCTTTCACTTAACCGAGAGCAAATGCATATGGACTAAGGTTTGTTGCTATTGTTGACAGGCAAGTAGAAAATAACTTCTAGGTGAATACAAGATATAAAAAATCAACCTTTGCATAAATTATAAAAAAAGTATGTAGGCTGGGTTTCTGTATACACTTGAGTTTAGTAAATTTTTGTGGTACTTATAGCATCCATCACAAGTTTCATCATTTTTAATTTTGGCAAGGTTTTGAGAATTGACATCAATTTATTTTTGCTGTGATTGAAGTTGAGTTGGTATGCTAATAAATACTTTTTGTTGCTGAAGCTTAAAGGAAATATTTGTTGGAAAAATTTGATGCTTCATATAGGTGTAACCTCTTACTGCTCACTACAACTTCCTATTTTGTTACTCATTGTAACTTTAGATAGGAATACAAAATATGTAGTTATTACTTCTCTTAAATTTGAAAACACTTTTTGTGAACCCTAATTTTAAGTTTAAGTAATATTTTGCTTGTTTTATATGTCATCTCATTAGTTGGGACTTCTTTACAAGCAACATAATGTCAAACAACGAATGACTTGAAGACAATGAAGATCGTGTTGGAGGAGATGACAACAGAAAAAGGGGGTAAAAGGACGCATGATGAAAAATATGTCAAGGATCATCAAGGCACGAGTGATAGACAAACTCCTCGATGTGGTGTGGGAGGACGGCAAGCCAGGACCCAAATTCCAAACTGATCTCAGTCTCAATACTAAAAAATGGTGCTGCTACTTGAATGAGGGATTGATGGGAGATTTCACATCACTACAAAGACTACATTTGAGACATGATAAAGGTAAGAATGAATGTAGTATTTGAAATTTTGACTTCAATAAGTTATTTAACATTGCCTTTGTTTATATGTTATATGTGTAATTAAAGAAATCGTTCATTAGAATTGATAAGTACAAGGATCACAAGATGCAGATTGTGAGAAAAGCGAGGCAAGATTTTCACAACAAGCTTTACAAGAAAAACATCATTGACGTTGAGGATGGTGACACATCATGCCATATTATGAATTCATTTGGTCTAAGGTATGTTCTTATGCACCTTTGTGTGAAGCAAACACCCAACGATGATTTTTTACTTTTAGATTAATTTATTTTGTGTTTTTATCAGACTAGAAGGGGTACTAGCGAATCCGTTTGAGCGTCGATAGATTAAAGTACGGGGAGGGGAAATGAAAGGGAAAATAAAAAAAATTTCTCTACGCACGACCTCTCAAGCAGGTTATTCGAAGGCTAAAAGATTGTACAAAGATAGATTGTCGAGGAATGGACACCAAGAGAGGAAATTTGTTTGCTGCACATAGACACAAACAGACATGTGTAGGCATGATTGATGGAGACAGATCTCAAAGTCCTACACTACACCACATGTCGCAGAAGTTGAGAAAAGGATAGTAAATCCACTCCGTATCTTCATTGATTTAGTAAGTTGAGTTCTATAAGATTTGTGCTCCTTTCTTATCAGATTCCATGTGTTTATGCTAACTCATGTAGCATGAGTTGAAGAGTCTGCAGACATGAGGACTCTTGTAGCTTGTGTGGAAGATGGATATCTTGGTGGAGGCACATCAGTCGTAAGATTATCTAGGCCGAGTCCGAGGCAAGGGTCACGTTTATACTTCTTTGGAGTATTTTGGACAGAAAAGGACAACAAAAGGGTTACAAATATTTTGTGGCAGAAGATGAGATATGGTCATGCGCTCAAACACGGTATGATCAATTTCAGGCGACTCCGAGAAGTAGCAGCGAGACATCATCCATCTAGGGACAATAAAATCGGTGAGGAGTGTGTCACACTAGGATCAAGCTCGCATGAGGCTCTCAGAGCAATTTTGAAGTGTAGTGGATCCCCCAGTGATCCGTTTGACGAGATCTCTATGGTATAAAATAGTTTCTTGCATTTTAACTATGCATAATGTGCTTTATGTGAGTGAGAAAATAGTTTTTAGGTCGTATTATGCAAATAAGATTTATATTATCTGTCTCACTAGCAAGTGGTAAGTACAAGTTTGATATAAAAGAATA